>JBBMKF010111964.1:362-20163 GCA_037834155.1 Curcuma caesia
AAACTAATGCTTCGATATGGTTGACAACTTTTTACAGATTGCAACAGAAATCATTGGAGGGATCATTTTAAACTTCAGTGGCTTTGCAACTTACTGTCGTCTTATTTACAATAGACTGATGAATTCATAAAATACAAAAAACTACGCATCATTTTGAGTACTGCTGCAAGAGATAACAACTGATCTTTATAACAAAATAGTATCGTTTGGTGCCAAATCACACATCATAGTGAATAAGGATGTCTATAATAACATTTGAGTACACTCATAGCTTTATTCCACTTTACAACATAAACAAGTTTCAGGAGGATGAACTGCTAGTTACTTTCACAAACTTTGTATCGCGAAATAAAAAATAATTCTCCACAAAATGAACAAGCCAATGTTTACCCAACAAACTTCTACTGTGCAACTTTACTGCTCCAAGAAGAAGAAGCAATTTGCCTACTTACGCACATTTGCTCGAAGTGACTGAAAGTGAGCAGCAATAGCGTCGTAATCGGGAAGGTTGGGATGAACATGAGATGAATTTTTTGAAGAGCTTTCACGTGAAATTGATGTTGAATTTGAATTGGTTGCAGTAGGATTTTCCTTGTTTTCTTCAACAGGAGGATGCCTAGACTTATCCTGGGATAACCTCAGACTTTCCCTGACTGCAGATGGCTCAGTTGGCAACCGTTTCGCTGAAGGCTCACGCGAAGTTGCTTTGGAATCTGAATTGGTTGTAGTTGATTTTTCATTATTTTCTTTAACAGAAGCCTGCCTCGACTTATCCTGGGATAATTTCAGGCTTTCACTAACCGTGGATGGTTCAGTTAGCAAGTGTTTCACTGAAGCTTCTTGGGTCAATGAGTATGGCTGTCGATGCTTGGAACTCTCGGTGCCCTCGAAATCTTCAGAGTGCTTTATTTTTACAAAAGAAGATCCAGTTGCAGATTTTAATTGAAAAGCCTGTGATTCCCTTGCAGGATTCAATATGGTTGGGGCTTTATCTTCTTTAACTGGTGGAGTGGGTCTTGTTCTTCGAGACTTAATAGCATTTCTGTCTCTTACAGAAGTGGTTGGTGACCCAAGGTTGTCTGTCTCGCTGTCATCGAAATTAGAGTTACTGATTGGCTTTCTAGAGCTCAAGGCATTATAAGGTCTCACATGTGCTTTCTGACTGTCAAGTCCCTCTTCTGAGACTTCAGATTCTGATGGTGTTTTAATTTGCATGTTCAACTTCTGGCTTCGGAAGGTCCTGTCTCTTGACTGTCTAGTCCCATCTGCATAAATTTGCTCTGTGTTACTGTCTATGCTTGGGTTCATTGCCGAGGTTCTTAAAAATGATTTGCTAAGCTCTTTTCGTTCTTGCTGCTGGAGATCTGACTCATGAACTGGACTGCCCGAATCCTTAGTTCTATACTGAGAGTAAACTGATCTTGATGATCCATCTGCCAATTGCCCTTCACTACCAAGACTAGTATCCGTATTAGCTCTAGAATCTCTTATCTTAATCCTGGAAGCATTTGTATGCAAATCTTTACTATGTTTCTCTTCAATGTTTGCTGAAAAAACAGCTGCACTGACAGTAATCTCTTCATCATTACTATGAGAAGTATCATAAGAATTTAGTTTTGTCCTGGATAAAACATCAGCATTGCTTTTTTGTAAATGAGATGGACCAGTGTAACCTTTATTCCTCAATCCACCAGACAATCTACCAAAGTTCAGGACTCCGCTTTCATACCCTTCATTTGATGCTGTTACATCTGCTGATTCTTCTTCTGTTGATCCTCGCACTGTATCATCAAAGTGAGAAGATATATCAATTCTTTGATTGTGTTGGTTATTACGCACAATAAGAACAGATCTCCGATCCTTATCATTAGAATCTTTTTTGACTTCAAGGTTTCTTTCATTATGAAAAGCAGGCGAAACTTGATTACCTTCATCAAATACCATGGCATCATCCATGGAACTGGTTCTATAACTAGGTTGTGCTGGTAATAGGCCTCTCCCAGCACTGCTATCAGCATCTACAAAATTGCTTGATCCCCTGCGCTCCATTAAATTCACCTTCTCCATCTCATCTTCACTCTCTGAAGGAGAATCATATCTTGGTGAGTCATATTTCGGATGCAGATTGTCATCAGAATCTGACTGAGGGTCAGCCTTTCTGATATTCTCTGAATGATCACTTTGGTGTGGTTCTGAGAATGAATGTGAGGATCTGATTTCGTTGTTTTGAACTCCAGCATTTGCTTTCTCCATCTCGATTTCATTTTCTGGACCAGAGTCATATTTAGGAGAGTCATACCTTGGAGGCAGTTTGCCATCTGAATCTTCCTGAAAATCAGACTTTTCTATCTTCTCAGAATAATCTGCTTGCTGTGGTTCTATGAAAGAATGTGAGATGAATTCATTATTTAGAAATCCAGTAGCACTCTCCTTATTTCTCCAAGAGTCCATGTTTAATGAGGGACTAGGAGGTCCTCTTTGTTGCGGCAAAAATGAGTCTAACAAGTTCCTTTCACTGTGCCTTGATTGATCATCATAGTCATCAAAACGTACAGCGAAAGAATGGGCTTCAGTTTGATCCTCAACATAATCCGTTGTTTTATTTTCCTTAAAGATATTAGAATGAAGTGAAAAAGGATATGTGCCATGTCCTTGATCATAGTCTGTAATACTATCATCATTACCTTCAGCAACATCACTATCATCATCATCATCAGACTTAGATGCAGGTCTAATATCCGAAAGGCTTCCTTGAGCATAATGATGTGGTTTGGCATCATCTTGGCGAAGATTATTCCCTGATACTGGATGGACTTCTGGACCACTGAACTGAGTCTTCTCTGACATCGGTTTTTCTCTATTGTTGAGATTACTATTTGAGATTTTTTCTTCAGTTAATCTGCTGGTCCCTACCAAATCATCTTTCTGCACATCTTGTGTGTTTGGTTTCACAAAATCAGAACCTTTTTTATTAGTAACCTCAGATGTTTCTAAACGAGACATGTAATTCCTCTCCTGATACATGCTTTCTGATGACTGAGAACCTTCATTTTTCGTAACATTTTCTAAATGAGACATGTAATTCCTCTCCTGATATGTGCTTTTTGATGACCGAGAACCTTCATTTTTCATAACATAAGCAGCCGGTGTATTACCAGAAGATGGACTAGAAACATTCCCACGCCTTACTAATTCAGCAGCAACTCTAGCTGCCATGCTAGCTCTTTCAGCAGATTCAGCAGCTGCCTCAGCGGCAGAAGTTGCATCCTCAAATTCAAGTTTCCAATTCGAACCATGCACATTCTCTTCCTCAGCGAGTGTTGATTTGACTTCTTCCACACCAGAAAATATCCCATTTTAGATAATGAATACAAAAAATAGCTTGTAAACAGAATTAACCAAGGATGGGAAACTAAATTGTTTCATACATGTACTAAACATTAAGGTAGCGACTGAAGTGCTAGTGTGGGTCATGTTCATTAGGATAATCGATAATACCTTGTGGTTGACTTGTTGTATTATACTGAGACACTGAAGTAGTCGATTCACTGTTCTGTCTACCAACAAATGAGGGTTTCTCATTGAAGGATTTAATTTCCATCTTATCCAAACTACTGAAAGAGGATGGACCACTCTGTTCAAATGCAGATTCACAAATTTAGAATTAACTGCATCTTGGAGCTTACAGTGAATTTATAAAGTGATGAAATGTTGCAGTTTACCAGCATGTCATCCTTGGGCTTTTGTACTTGCTCCTCAAATGGTTTTGATTCCCATTTAATGTCATGTTCTTTAGCAACTTCAGTCATGACATTAAGTTTTGTCTGAATATCAGGTGCATTTGCTGATAATTTTTCAACCATCTAAACAACAGTAAATTAAATGGAAACAATAATGAGCAAAATTTGAGAATTAAACGTTAAAAACATACTATTTAGGAAAAAAATGGAGGGCTTTTGATTTCCAATTAAAAAAAAGGGGGAAGACAAGAAGAGAAGAAGCTTTGCCACTTTTATCATATTTCCTGTTAACAGAGGTAACTTAATAAATTGAACC
This sequence comes from Curcuma caesia, assembly GCA_037834155.1. Classification (NCBI taxonomy): domain Eukaryota; kingdom Viridiplantae; phylum Streptophyta; class Magnoliopsida; order Zingiberales; family Zingiberaceae; genus Curcuma; species Curcuma caesia. The sequence continues at coordinate 4,419 of JBBMKF010111964.1, forward strand.
TTACCATACGGCTAACTCCAGATTCTGGCCGAAGTTCAAGAGCAGCCTTAGCAAAATCTTTACCATACTTTGCTGTTAAATGTTTCCGAATATCCATGAGTTCTGGGATATCTGCACATCTTGGGGATGCATATATTACGCTAGATATTGCTTCCTTCAGATCTATGGGGCAAGTCCTACAATATTTGCATTTTTCAAGATTCAAAAAATTCAGTGCCAGGACATATCTTGTGCAAAAATAGGTAAAGAAATACTATCAACAATCTTGTAGAGTTATTTGGAATTTCAATTCAAGAAGGTTGTTAATTCCTGTTATCTTGGGTAACAAATGAAGAAATACATTTTAGCATGCCAGCAATGAAGACAATAAAAAAATTGCTTGAGGAAACAACTTCAGTGACAAAAATTACAGAAAAAGAAGAAAAACAGCTGATATTGTACAACAAGAAGAAATAACCAGTACAAGAATTTCTGCAGAAGGGCACCTAAAACACATTATAAAAGGCAGAACCCAACCATCAGATTTTATCTATACTGCAACAGCTATGGGTAAACAGAGTTTGTATAAGTTAAACTTCTGTTTACCAGAGAAGATGAGATAACAATGTTAAATATATTATGTGGTAAGAGGCATCACACAAGAGAACAAAGTAAAAAATGGAAGCAGAATTTGATAGAATGATGAAATGAACTAAAAGACAATAGTTCTGCTTGCTTTATCTTAGAGAAGGCCATCTCTGTAGGGGATGGATGTAAGATGTTTGGGTGGTTGATTTTGCATGACCTTACAGAAGTTGGGCATAAAAATAAAGTTATTATGCTAACATGCAAACCAGAGGCATCTAGATAGGGAGAGATGTTTTCAAATGCAACATGTTAATAAATCATTGGAAGAATTACATAATATATTGTTAGGCAAAATAATAACTCGATGACCTGTAGCAAGAGGGGGAAACAGTATATGATAGCTGATCAGATTCACTTGAAAAATGGAGGGGTAAATTGGATATTAGAACAGAAGGCTACAAGAAAGAATATTGCTGCCTGAATGTGTTGACTGGTGACACATGTCCGCACATTTAGAGAGTGGGTTTCTACTTTTCCTACAATCTTTTGACACTAGGAAAGGCAAGTCATTTAGTTTAAATTGAGTAATCACTTTTGTCAATAAGATATCTGTATCTGAGATATATATTATATATATCACATCTAACAGCTGAATATTTTGCATGGGGAAACAGAAAGTTGAGTGCAAAGAGGAAAGAATAAACAATGTAATTTAGAAAATGAACAAACAAACAAAATATAGAAAATAAGTTACATACTTCTGTGACTCGATTATTGGTAAACGTGAATCAATGATTTCACAATATATCTCAATGAGCTCATATGCTGACATAGTCTTCTGTTCCCTGATAACATGTTCAACCTGTAATCATCAATGTAGAAGTTCAGACAAAGTAGAAATTGTATGCATTCTGAATTTTCTCAGTAGCAAATATTGCTAAACTCACCAGGGAAGGAAAGTAGGAAGGAACTAAGGTGGCAGAAAGAGGTAATCATGAATGCATTCTAAATTTCCTCAGGGTGCCAATATCGCAAAAAACACAGTTAAAATAGCCTCTTTCAAGATATTGCCACTTAGACAAGATTTTAACCTACTCTAGAATCTAAATAGATAGAACAAGATATCAAATGCAGAAGTTATCTATAGTTAAACTATATATGTCTGAACTAACACAAATAGAAGAAATTAGTGCAAAATCATAGCTATCTTCCACACACATCATGAGCATTTCATGTTCCTCCTAATGCTCTTCGTATTGATGGATGCAACATCCACCTGTCACTCGTTGTTGTACTTCCTAGAATATCTTCATAAATTTGTATGTGTTCTTTGATGATATTTTTGTGTATATCAACAATCTTAAGAAGCACATGGAGCATCTTCATGAGTATTAGTCATAAACTAAACTCGTCAATCATTCCTCAAATAGTTTAAATATAAATGTTAAGACGCTCAATCCATGGCGACTTACAAGGGTCACATCATCTCAGCGGAAGGACTAAGGGCAAACAAACAAGCAAAATACAAGGCCCATCTTAAAGTGGCCTTAACTGAGATCCACCACCAGGTTGCGGATTTTCCTTGGACTCAGTGAGCTACTACAAAAAGATCATCAAGGACTGCAGCCTCATTGTGCTTCCTTGGGTGCAATTCAAGGACTACAAGTAGATAGTGAATACATCTTGCATGAATGCCTCTACAAAACCAGTCGACCTATGTCTGTTAAGCTATGACACCTACTTCTGCTAAATTCGTACACCTACATGATTGAGTCTACTAAACTACTGTACATACAAGGAGCGAGGAGCAAAAAAAAATTAACATGCTTTTAAAATTGGAGCAGGATAGATGCCATGCTTTGAAAGCACCTTTCGTTTACAATGTTTGAGGCTCGTCAGTCAGTCATGATCCTAAAGGAATCAATGGCTGCTAAACAATCATATCCGAGGTCCTATGGTGCGACCCTATGATCAGGGGCATACCATGGTCACTACTATGGACACCATAAGTGTGAATAAAGAAAGCATGTTGATTATCATTTGAAAGTATATATGAACGCAGACAAAATAAATGCACAAGCAACGATGAAAAATAAAACAGACACCTGCAAGGAGTCAACTCATATAAATTGATTGAAACTATCAAAATACATCCTTTTGCAACCTGGATCATCGATCAATATTAACTTAACCATTCAGTAAATAGAGACGGACCCGAATCCTAGCGGTTTGTTCCTGTCCAGTCTCCAGGAGCTGAGCCAGATCCCGCCGCATCTGCTTCACTAACACCTCCCGCTTGTTCTTGAGCAGTTTTATACGAGACACCGCCAGCTTCAGCGACGTCTTGCTGCCGCCAAATCCAATCACCCACGAGATCAGCCAAAAAGGGGGAAACAACAAGAAATCGAGAAGCCCAACGAGAATACTACAGACAAAGGGCGGAAACGGAAATTCGCTCACCATTTCTGGGGCTTGAAACTCCTGGCCAGCATCTCCGAGACCCTCGACCTGCTCTGCATCTCCCCGCAGCCAAATCGGATGCCCAAACCAGGAGATCAACGTGGAAGACAACAAGGAGAATTGAAGGCGACCACTTCAGATCAAAGCCCACGCGATCGAAGTATTCGTCGATTTGCTTCGCCGAGTCGATGGGCTATCTATCCAATGACCCTCCCCAGCTGACCTCACCGACGAAGGAATCAAATATAACAAAGTGACGGAATTACCCTTACCATTTGTAATTGTAGCCTGAATTCTGGGATTGAATTGAGCGGGGTATAATCGGTACATCAGAGCGTTACCGCGTCTCGTAGTTACACCCGTTAGATCGAGATCTAACGTTAAGTGATTAAATTGTAAAATTCTAGTAACTGGATCCTTTGTCTATGATTTAATACCAATATTTTTAAAAAAAAAATTATGTCCTAAAACAGAAAAAAATAGAAAGCTAATATGTAATTTCAAATATTTTTCTTATGACTATTTAGGGTAAAATATTTAAAATATGTGTTAAAATTGGAATAACATTAATGCGAATCGAGTATTATAATATATATAAATATTAAGTATAGAAAATATTAGTAAATTTGACTATAATTTAGTATAAAAAACTTAAAAATTAATTGTGATGAGAAAAATATAGGAAAGATAATATATTTTATAAAAACCTTAAATATCGGATAATTCATAAAAAAAAAATAACAAGCATATCTATTTCTGGCTGATCATATTAATTAATAATAATAAAAAGGGACTTTTAAGTTAAGGAATTGGCCGTCGAACCGGTTAAGGGCCAAGCCGGTTCAATATCAAATTCTCACATGGATATTGCATGGTCGGGAGAACGAGTCGGTTTAGGCGTGAGCCACACGCAACCATTGACCGAGTCTTCTGCGCTTACAAATTAAAATATGCCACGTGTTAGGCGTCCAGAATCTTCTCGTCAGGGCAAGCGCTGGCTATATAACATCCGTTAGCCGATCTAGGGTTTCTTGCGTTCTGGATCTCGCCCTCAACCAGCCCTTCCCTGATCTGCAATTCGCAGGTGATCTCGTCGATTTTTGTTGGCTTTTTTCTGCTCACATGTATTCGAGTATTTTTGTTTTTATGTGGAGATCTTGGCGAATGCCTTTTTTTAATGATCCAAGCGGTTCTGGATTTGTCTTGTAAGGTTTGTTTTTATCAGGGATTCTTGGTTATTGATCATTATTCAATTGTTGTATTGAATCTACGTGCTTCCGCTCAGTTTCTTGCGGTTGTTCCGCCGATTTGGTTGGTCTTGTTCTTGCTGGCGAGGAAGCATTGCAGGCGCGGAAGCAGATCTGTGGCTTGAAGTTCTGATCGACCGGCGTCTTCGGTGCACGAACTCCAGTTGCCAGGAAAATTGACGTTGTTTGCCTGAATGATTAAGTTCTTGCTCAGAACTTATCAGTTGTAAAGGAGTGGATGCCTCTTGCGGATTGGAACAAGACGGATGGGCGGGGTTCTTGACGATAGATTGGGAAGGTAATATGCATTTGAACATGTTGCATCGACCTTTGCCATGTTGGGTGCGCTCGCATGGCAGGTCACCCCTGCTTAATAAAAAGTAATATTTTTTGTGTGGTGGCGGGGAGATCGCACGGGGCTTTTGATTTTATTCCCCGGGTTCTCCATCGCCTTTGTGTGTCTGCCTCTACCTCTTTGAATTTCATGTTCCCTATCGTCACATCTCGCCATCAGTCAAATGCGGTTTCATGGCGATATCAGCAATATCCCGATTCAACTGCTGCATATTCAAATCGTCCATCGCCTATGCATCCCAAGCGGTGAAATTATGGTGTCCCCAGCAATTTGAACCATCTTTCTGAACTGATAAGGTACAATTCTTATAAAAACTCAGTAGCTCAAGTTCGGTATTTGATTAACATGATTAGTGGATTAATTCTTTAGTGATATGAGACAGACGTACACATGTTAATTTCGCTGTAATCTGACTGAAGAGGAAGAAGTTTTTTGATAAAAGCAAAGTGATTTAAGTGAGAGAAAAATAGAACTCTATAAATCTTTATTCGCCTTAAGGTGCATCGGATAGAATGCAATGGAATACTTCATTTCCTCTGATTTATCCATTATTCTACTACATTCAAGTATATCACAATGTCAAGTTTTCATTTAAAATCTAAATGGAGATAAATTATATGAGCGATTTGGACTGATCAGGCCATCAATATTGGTTCAATCCTATCTTGTAAGCCAATATGACTAGTTCAATTGAGTGAGCTTGATCATTTCCTTTGATTGGGCATGTTGGTGGGCTTGATCTGATGGATCAACCAAGCTAGGAATGCCAGAAAGACTAATATTCATTGAAAAATAAAGGTGAAACAAATATATCCAATACAGAATGAATTACTACTTCATGCATTATTAAAACTAAATAATGAATTCAAATTGATTATTCCTTTTAATTTGATTCCATTCCTTCTCTAGTTTTATTCTAATTTCATTTCATTCCATTATAATCTATTAAATTTACTCATTACTTGGATACATTCATTACAATTTTGGTTCATTGTTTGCAAACTGATTCATTTAAGAACTAAAGATTATTAAATTTGCATAATTTTTTGACGAAATTATAAATCACTGGTACTGATAGATGTGGCTCCTCTTCAGAATGCACCGTATGTGACTTAACCATTGTAAATAGTTTCTCAAATGCAGTAAATTGCAAGGTTTTTCTCGCCTCTAATACTTGATAGCAAATGGTTACCTTATATCAAATTGTTATAATTAGTTTGAAATGTTTTAAGCTTTAATGACAGTCTATTTCTTGTTTCTTAAAAAGTAATTTGTGTAGTTATATATCCCTCCATTAATTCCATATCATCATATACAATTAGTAAAACTTTAACCAAGGCTAAATATGCTGAAACAATGACATTTACGGGTTCAAATGTATTTGCAAGTTCTTGATTGACGTTGAGATCGTTTAAAATTTTACTGTCATATCTGCTGTTCATTTCTACATTTTTCTCTGTGTTGTTTCCCGTTTATTCTTATAGAACAGTTGACTTATAGAACAGTTGTAAATTCGGGTATATGTTGTGTAGTGGTTGGGTGACGGTTTTGTTGGGAGAAAATGTGTTAAACATAATTGGGGCAATTGTAAATGTAAAATCATGTAGTAGATCTACTAAATCCATGGATTATACGAGAGGCTTGAGAGTTCCTGACAACCCGGGTAAAGATTTTGCAGCTGAAGCCCTCTAGATGTTTGCTAATTGTATTCAATATTAAAGACATTGCTGCTGAAGATTGTCCGTAGTGCTGTCAATTGAGGGAGATTGAAGATTTTCTGCTGGCTAAAGCTTTTGGCAGTCCAACACGATGCGCATGTAAAATAACTGGAAAAGACTTGGAAGCCATCTCACCCTACATTTTGGTGGAATTCAATTCTCGGTACAAGATTCTGACTACTTTTGTAGAGATTTGATACATTTGAAAGTTTTCTCATAAAGATAAAAACACACTGCATGTTACATTTTGGCTGGATTTCTTGCTCTAACTATGGGTATATTTCCTTTTAGCTTTGGAGAGCTTACAATTTTGTTGCTACATCAAAAGCGTGTCGACTGAAAATGAGATACATTCATGGAGCAAAAACATGGGCGTATTATGATTATAAGTTTTGAACACTCTTAGAAGATGTCAAGTTCTGAAGAAGTCAAATTTGAATTTGTAAGCCTGATTTTGGATTCACAGATCTAGATTCCTATGTCGAAGAAGTCAAACTTTATAAAACACTTCTAGTTATTTGTGATTGCAACTTCAACTATATCAGTACCCGATGACTTCTCCATTTTGAATTGCTGATTATGCAAGTCAGTTTGGGTCGTTTTATTTTAGGGAGTAATATTCGGTACTACGAAGAACTCAGGTTATGAAGTTAATATATGCTTTATAAGTTTGATTTATTGACTTAGATGATTTTATTTTATTTGTTGCGAAAAATAGTTTTTAAATTGCTAAATGTTCTAATATTTTCATGTTGTGTTTGTGTGCTTAGCTTCTATTATTTTCTATTAATTTAAAATTTATTTTTAAAAAGAATTTGTCGAACCTTGTACGACAGCTGTGGCTCTGCCTATAAATATGATTCGTTTCGCCTTTCAGATGTCAGCTGGTGTGCTCAAAGTATTTAAAAACTGCTTTAACCTAGCACATCGATATCTGCTTTAAACTGCTGAAATTATTATCTCCTTGAAGATTATGCACTAGTAGAAACTTTTCTGAGAATGATTGTTTTTCATATGACACCATCATTTTGCACCGGATCTTTAGCTCTAAATGGTAGAGCGCTCGGTCATCCATGTTCCCGTGACTGGCTCGAGAGGTTGGTGGTTCAAATCCATCAAGATCCGCGTTCAGTATTTATTTATTTCTCTTACCCTTCATAGGCCATTTCCCCGTAGTGGATTGAAGTGTTTTATCGCATTGAATTGAGCTGGTTGAAAGTGTAGAGATAAAACAACTCATTCCGATTAGGTTAAAAACAGTCGAACAATGTAATTAGGCGTTACGCACCAGTTGGTGTGATTCTATTTGAAGGTATGGATTAATAAATCATCTAAAATAATCTATGTTTTTGCTTTGTCTTGGTCCCATGGTCTAGTGGTTAGGACATTGGACTCTGAATCCAGTAACCCGAGTTCAAATCTCGGTGGGACCTTTTTTTTTAGTGCTCATTTTAGTTAAAAAATGCATACACATATATGCCTATAATCAGGGCCATTTGTATACATTACAGTAGGGGGCCCCATCAAAAAAAAAAATGCATACAAATTAGGGTACAGTACTATATATTATACACTATATGTAAAAAATGCATAAATTTTTTTTGCACATTTACATATTATATATATTAATTACTACTATTCCTTAAAAATGTACAAAAAATTTTTATGCATTTTCTTCCTTAATCTTTCTTTTGTACCTTCGTTCTGTCTCGGTCCCATGGTCTAGTGGTAAGGACATTGGACTCTGAATCCAGTAACCCGAGTTCAAATCTCGGTGGGACCTTTTTATTTAAAAAAAACCATGTTTTTTTTAAAAAGTTAAGGTGCGTCCTCATTTTATTCGGTCCCTTCCTTAATCCTTCCTGTGTACCTTCGGGCTACGACTCGAAATAAACCCCAATTTTCCCACTTGGCCACCCCAAAACCCTATCAGCCATGCCGGAGGCCGACGCCATTCCTCAACCGTACGCCCTTCACCGCACCCTCAGCGGTCACGAGCACGCCGTCTCGTCTGTGAAGTTCTCCCCCGACGGCACCCTCCTTGCGTCCGCCTCCGGCGACAAGATTCTCCGCGTGTGGTCCACCTCAGACTTCTCCCTCCGCGCCGAGCTCTCCGGACACGAAGAGGGAATCTCGGACCTCTCCTTCTCCTCCGACGCCCGCCAACTTTGTTCCGCCTCCGACGACCTTACCGTCCGCATCTGGGACCTCGAGACTGCCACCGCCGTCAAGACCCTCTCTGGCCATACCGACTACGCCTTCTGCTGCTCCTTCAACCCGCAGTCGGATTTGATCGCGTCCGGTTCCTTCGACGAGACCGTCCGGGTGTGGGAGGTCAGGTCCGGCAAGTGCCTCCGAGTTCTCCCCGCCCACTCTGATGCTGTGACTGCTGTTGACTTCAACCGCGACGGAGGCCTTATTATATCGGGTAGCTATGATGGGATGTGCCGGATTTGGGACTCGGCCAATGGGCATTGCGTCACGACGCTTGTTGAGGATGAGAGTCCGCCCGTTTCGTTTGCCAAATTTTCCCCAAATGGCAAATTTGTGCTCGCCGCTACCCTTGATAGTACACTGGTATGTATGCACAAACTGCTCAAACGGCTAATCCTTCCTGTTTAAACCTTGGAGATATACAAAAGATATTGGTTTCTTTTTCTGCATTATTTATAACCAGAGAAGCTACTGCTAAAATGGATTTTTGATTAGTCTCAATTACTGATGGACCTCAAAGTGAACTCTGGTGCAAATGACGCATTCCAGATGGCTCTGCTTGTGTGTATTTTTTACCAGCATATTTGTTTATGTTTGTATTGGCTTGTAATCTTTCTGGAGGCCAAATTGGATCATTTTGCTTCTTTATCTCAAAGATTATCAACCTAGATACATGCTTGTTCTTGCAATGATTTTTGAACAACTTGAGCCTGCAAATCAAATAGAATGTAGTTGTGAGATTATTAGAATTATTATGAACAATTTAAAACAGCTTCATATGTTTTTTTGTCTGACTACAGACCAATTTGGTTGTCTTTTTTGAGTATATGCATCTCATCTCAATCTATTTTTTACTTTTCCTAATGATCTTGTAGAGATAATCAGGTAGTTTTTTTTAGTTTGTCTAGTAGTTGTGTACATCCATCATACATCCTGCAATATATATGTGAAAATGGAATTATTAGAAAATAGTTGGTCTATGTATTGCTGATATACATGAAACAGGACAGTTTGGAGATAATACACCTATTACTATATAAATATAGATTATTTTTAATCTTAAGGACTTAAAGAGCTTGTTTCTGTACATTGTTCAAATACTACTTATGAGATCTTTTACATGAAAATTCTTCATTAGTTGGTTACAAACTAGCCCATTTTAAATGAGCAAAAAAGTTTCCAAGATTGTAGATCAATCAGCCTAATATGAGCTCTCATCGAGCCTTGTACTTTGCTTGTTAATGTTTTGTTCAGTAACAACAATATACAAGGATCCATTCTAGTATGCAAGAAGGGAAGGGGAGGTAAGTTGAGAAAAAGAAAATGGAAGAGTATTATGGAGAGGAAGCGTGATATTATACCACTCAGCGACAAGAGCTTCTCTTTATATTTCTGTAGGTTTTTTGAAATGCTTCTTTCAGGTTGATAGGTATATATATATATATATATATATTTTTTTTTTTTTTTGCAAACCTAGGATTCCAGCATCAAGGTTCTTTTGACACATTAGCGTATCAAAATAATGTTACAATATTTGATCATTTTTCCATCATCCTATTGTTCTCAAATTGGTCCATTCATTGACTCCAAATATGACAATATTGTAAAAGCATTGGATTCCATACTCCCCAAATCTGGCCTAGAAGCTTTTTTTGTAGCTCAAAATTCTTCATCCTTGCTTAATTTTGTGATTAAAATTATTAGCAATGGATCTAGTTCCAACTTGATCTAAAGGACTTGAGGTTGGCTAACTGGTATAGTTTGAATTCATCATGACAAACACAAATGGTTAAAGAAAATTTAACATGGATCACACTCGGCAAAATTTCCAACATATCTCTATAGAAGTCTACCTGTGGTTGTGGAAGAAGATCATGAACATCATAAGGAACTAGAGCATCTTACTATGTTTATATTAATATCACTTTTGCTGGTGTCAATATAGTGCTTCATTTCTGAGTATATCATTATTGGGGTTTTAATAAATGCAATAAGCCATCAGATGTGTCAATAATATGTTCTATTTCTGATTTTATTGCTAACATGTTTTAGAAAGCACTCACATAGGAAATATCAGGTTGGGTTATTGAAGTTTGAACAAATTTTGGTTGAAAAGAAATGACCCTTTTCTTCATTTCTCTTCTTTAGAATGAGGACTTCTATTAAATGATTTCCTCTTCCTAGAGAGAACTTTCTTATGATGGTGTATACACTAATCTGTTTTTGATGTGGTAGCATGGAACTTATAAGTGATAATCACTTGTTTTGCGAGAAATAGATACTTTAGATATTAATTATATGCATATTATTTAAATAATCCTATTTCTACATTGTTGTATTATGTTCTTTTACATTTTATGATTAATTATATATGTGGGGAATTGTGAATATGGTGAATATACTTTTATTTCAACTATATATTAGTCATTTTATCAATATAAATATATTTATATTATTAAATATGTATCATGTTTTGCCTCTTGTATATTGCATATGTGCTATAGTGAGGCTTGACCGCGAAATGTCTACATATGCTGTTGAATCCTTGATCATTATGTTAAAGGTTTGAACCAATAGGTTATTATATTGTATATATTTACATGGTTGAATAGCTGCTTTCCTTGACAGATTTGGGAAGGAACATGTATATGAATAGGAAAAAACAAAAAATCTCTTATTATTCGGTTCATCTGACCTGGTTTTGTTGAACCAAATTGACTTGAAAACCTATACCACCCTATTTAGTGGTTTGAACTGTTTAGTTAACGTGTATGTTATATATATCATCTATTCTACAATGTTTATTGATAGTGATTATTATATTTCCAATATTTTGCATTAGGATATAAATTAGTAAATCTAAAGTAAAAGGCTTTAATATGTTTCTTGCCTTCATTTTTGATCCATGCAACAGTGTAATCTCTTGATGGTTGAACTGATTCCTCTAATATATGGGTTACTGTTGCAAAGCTGCTAATATGTTTTTTTTCTATTCTGATTTCAGAATTCAGATTAAAACTGTTTATTATTTTTTCCATAGAAGGACTGAAATCATGCCCAACCCTTTTTGAATCCATCTTCAATGCAGAGACTCTGGAACTTCTCCACAGGTAAGTTCTTGAAGACATATACTGGACACGTTAACTCAAAGTTCTGCATTCCATCTACATTTTCAATCACAAATGGCAAGTACATTGTCAGTGGTTCAGAAGACAATATCATCTACCTGTGGGATCTCCAAACAAGAAAAGTAGTGCAGAAACTCAAAGGTCATACTGATAGTGTTATAGCCGTGACATGCCACCCCTCTGAAAACATGATTGCTTCTGGTGCACTCGATAAGGATAAGACAGTTAAGATCTGGGTTCAGAATGGCAAAGATCAACCGGAAGACTAAATTACCTGGTAACAATCTACTACTAATCTGTGACTCATCAATCCAATCCGGTAATCTTCATTGTTGAAGAGGTAGAATTCATGCATTTACTTGATTCATATCTGATGCATCTGTACCTGATAGACAATGTATGGATCTTCTTGAGTTACGATACCTTCCACGAGCTCTTCAATTTATAGATTGCAATCATAGGAACAGCTTACTTTTCGGTTTTGTGCTTTTATCTCTTTTTGGTCATTTTTTTCAGCATTGGCCTTTTCTCATTTGACCTGATTCAAAGTTTTGCGCTAAATAACTTTTTGGCACAAAGATGTTTCTATTACTCATGTTTATCACCTTGATGCTTAAGTCGGTTTGATAGGTTAATCAGTGTGATTAATAGTAATGCCAACCAAGTATAATCCAAATAGGTGAATGTGTAATGCCAACTTGGCCTAGGCTTTAATTGTTAAATGATAAGCATGCTACTCCATTGGAACTCAGTTGTTAAATGATAAGCATGTAAAAAATCTGGAATCCATCTTTTATTTGTATATTTATTAGAGTGATGATCTTATGTTGATTATTATCAAAAGATTGCTTTACTATACCCTTCTTACAGTGATTGATTGAAAAGTGAATAGTATGATTGAGATTATTTATTTTTGTCAATTAGAGATCAAAGATCATCTTAATTGTGATTGAAATGTATACAAATGTTTGCCTTTTGAATTGTCAATTATTCAACTGGAGTTCAAGAAAGTTTACCTCAAATTAGCAAAATGAATTGTTCATTTTTATTAGCTTGATTATATAAAAATGACTTAATTTGATTTTTCCATGTATAACATATGGAAATTATCAAATATAAATTGCTTGTGTAGATTTAAAATTACATCTACATTAGCTGGAGATGATCTGTTCATCAAGAAGCAGCAGCCCCCCTTTGATATCTCCGGTGATCGTTGCCGGTCTACATCCATCTTTACTAGTCCCAGAAGCTTAGGAATCCCATGTATTCATGGTGCTTAATCATGGAAATGGATTTCTCTATGCCAACAATTCCTGGAACTTTGCAAGAACGCAATGAGTTAGTGATGATCTAAAGTAACTGCAACTCTGATGGTAGCAGAGATCGTACCCATGGTTAGAGCACTGGCGAAGATGAATCTTTACGAGCTTCCTGGCGACGAACTGGTCACAGAATCCGGCGAAGACAGTGACAGATATGAGGTAGAGAGCTGTGAGGAACAGGAAGTATGGATGGGGAATCTCTTCTGGAAGTAGAACTCCAGCACTGAGCATCTCCTTCATCGTTCCATCGAATCAACATCAGTGAGAGCTTCATCAAGCAGGGAGGAGCAGTAGCACTTACAGTGGTGGTCTTCTGAGGCTCGTTTTTCGTCATGGTCAAAATCGACATCCACTGTTGAAGAAGAAGGTGATTATAAATCGATCTCTTTAAATTGGCTAAATGTTTGTTTTTGATCGGATTGCCGAGCCCGTGCTTCCTTCTCCTCCATATCAATCTGCAGTTGCCATGTCAATAAACATAGAGTACAACAGAGGAAGGATCTAATTCACGAAAGAAACATAAAACTGAACCTCGAGGAGAGTTTCCTGCTTCCACATTGATCTGAAGAAGTGCCTAGGAAGAGGATGATGATAAGGACGGTGGTGCTCCAGTAGGGGAAGACGACGGAGAAGTCGGCGCCAATGGTGATTCCCAGCATAAGCATGGGCTGGAACAGAACGGCGAGATTGTAGTCGATGATCGTGGATTCCTTGAAAGGGTGCGCCACTCGGAGATTGTACCCTACCATCTCCGAAGCCGACGACGAGGTTGAGCATGAGCACGAAGATGTCACCGCTGCCAACTCCGCCAACGGTGATGAAGCCCAACAAAGTCAACACTGTAGTTTACCTATTTAACAGAATATCCAATAAAAATATCTAATAAGGTAATAACTAAAACTTCATACTAAGATGTGGACGAATAGAAGTTTAGAATTAGACATTTACATATACTAGGTTATCTAGGTAAGGTTAGGCCTTATAAACCGAATGAAAAGAAATTAGACATAAGGATTATGAGTTGTCATTTTGTGGGATAAACTCTGCTAAATTTAGGGGATATAAATTTTATGACCTCTTAAATAATTTTTTTTCGAGATGAAAAATGTGAAGTTTATTGAGGATAGTGAGAGTACTAAGATTAGGAATGTATCTTTTGAAGAAAATATTGACAATCCTTTCATGGCCACTACAAGTGCAATGAGTAGTGGTATGGTGCCCATACCCTACATTATAGATATTGTACATTCTGTGATAGTAGTGAACTAAGATATACCTATATCATCTTCAGTACAATTGGAGGAACGCTCTATTTAGGTTGAGATATTGTCTCATATTGATGAGTAAGTATCTCGACCGTCTCAACAGCAAGTTCTTTTAAGATGATCCATAAGGGAATGAGGATTCATAATTTTTCGTGATTATGTTTATTTTCAAGAATATGATTTTGACATTGGATTGGAAAATAATCTTATATTTTTCCAAGAAAGTCTAATAATGTTCAAATTCCAAGAGGTGGATCGAAGCCATAAAGGATGAATTGAAGTCTATGTTAGACAACGATATTTGAAAACTTATCGAATTGCCGGAAGACATGAAATCTATTGGTTGTAAATGGATATTTAAAATCAAATGAGATTGGAAGGACAATATCGAGAAGTATAAGACTTATCTTGGTGTAAAAGAAAAACCTTGTCTGCTTACAATGGGCTTATCTTACAGAAGAGTTTGCTTGTTAGTAGATTTTGAAAGAATTTGAAAATCCTAAATGGTATAAGTTCTATAAACCCGAATAAGAATTTGAATAATTAAAAATATAAATAAAACTACGATCAAGTTTCAACGGAATATGATTTAACATATAAAAATATGCAACTAACGATCAGGAACTTGATTGGAGAGCCATTGCCCTTGTCCTGCAGCGTCAACTGCTCGATCCCTATGGAAGGATGATAAAGTGAAAACAAGAGAGTGGTCTTGCAAGAAAATTAGGATGACGGTGATGTAACACCTTCGTCAACGGAAAACGAAGGCGGAATGTCAATTGATCCTAAATCCTTGGGAATCAAATCTATATATAAAAGTCTGATCCATTATTAGTCTATAAATAATAACGAAATGGATTAACGGATTCTTATTGGTATTTACCAACTTCTGATAAATACCATCATGAACTAAGCGAATTCTAATAGCCTAGGTTTGATCTTGAAGATTCATTGCATATTCTTCTCTATTGAACTTATCATTTAATGATTATATTTTTATTCTTTAAAATATTTTTTAATTTTATATATCATTTTTTTCTGGTCCAATATGGGCAGCTGCCCACACTAGGCCTATACGAGCTCCGTCCATATTCTCAAGTATATTGCACCATTGTGCTCCATCAGACTCCATTCTCATCCAACTAGCCACTTTTTTTTTGTCAAATTTTCTTTGATATTTGTTTTCGGTAATCTAGCTCCTCAAACTGATTAATACTAGAGATGATCGATCTAATTTCATAAAAAAAATTTATCGATCACCAGGATAAATCTAAAACATATAAATGTCAAGCACACTACGTTGAACATTCACAGCTCGAAATCCACTATAAGCATAATTGCTTTTTTGGTGGAGATTCAAACCGTGATCCTTCAGTTTGTGGCACTATGCACTATGATCAAGGAACAATTGCCCAAGCTCCTCCCACAATGGATAAACATTCCAAGTATCTCTATGGCACAAAGTAATT
>JBBMKF010112182.1:6309-39624 GCA_037834155.1 Curcuma caesia
AGGATAATTTAATTAGGGTTTGAGAAAGCCTATTTAAATTCCTATTAAGTTAGGAGTTGATTGAATCAATTAAGTAAAGTTTAAATTAAAAAATCAAAGTTAATTATAAAACATTTTGTCGTCCTCTACTGTGTCGTCGCTGCCTGCTCGCGAACGTCGTCGCCCCTGCCTGTCCTCACCGTCCACTCACGCACGCTGTCATCACCTGCTAGTCGTCGTCGCCTCCTCGCACGCCGCCATCGCGCCTCCTTGCGCACGCCTTCACCCCCTGCTCGTCGTCGCCACCGGCCACCGCTCACCGTCGTCGCCTCCTCGCACACGGCGGCATGCTGAGGGTGGGTAATTTGGGGAAAAATTTGTTGTTAACCCTGAAATCGTGAAAATCCTCCGACTTCTGAGGTAATCACATTCCAATTCATATCCCCCATTTGCTAACGTGGCGCGCATGCTCCATTACCGGGAATTACTCATTACCTAAACCAAATAAGGTTTTTGTTGATAACCTTGGATAGTTAGATAACCAAGGTTATCAACAATAATCTTGAACCAAACACACCCTAAAAGTCTAGAGAAACTACCCCACAGATCCCTCTTTGTCAAACCATAGTCCCTTCCATAAAACATCCAGAAGTCCAAACTTCCATCCCCTTAGCCTTTTCAATAAAACCCCAAACTTTTTGTTCATGACTACATCTAAAAAGCATATTATTCAAGCTATCCACCTTCTCGCCACAATTAAAACAACAATATATAGGACAACCAACCTAACAATCAGAACCTTATCCCCAGCAAACTTTCAGTCTATAAATTCAATCTATAACAATAGTGGAACATGCAATCTATAAATTCAAAGTTTCAACTATGAATCAGTAAAAGCTAAAAATAATCAATCAACTATATCGTAGTCCACCCACAAGGAAATACAAGAAAAAAGATTAGGCAATGATACTTCAAACAACATACACTGTGTGTGCACGTGTGGAAAATATTCACAAAAGATTGTAATGCCCAAGATTATTTAGCTATTAAAGCTAATGGTTGGACAACAGCCTGATGGATTTCTAGACCCCATAATTAATAGCAGAGGACTTAGAGCAGAAAACCAAAAATCATCAAAAGAGGATGTTCACGTAATCAGAATTGAACATACCAAATTCATCTTCTACTGCTTCCTTCTCAATTGTAGAGGGTGCAGAAACAGATTTATCCATGGCAGGCACGTGGTCTTTTTTCCTTGGCATCAAAATGTACGTTGGTTTGTCTTTAAGTCCTCCTTTTTTCATGCTATCCCTTAGCACATACTGCAAAGATTATAAAAGACATGA
Source organism: Curcuma caesia (assembly GCA_037834155.1). Taxonomy (NCBI): domain Eukaryota; kingdom Viridiplantae; phylum Streptophyta; class Magnoliopsida; order Zingiberales; family Zingiberaceae; genus Curcuma; species Curcuma caesia. Next base: position 7,635 of record JBBMKF010112182.1, read on the forward strand.
GAAATGATTAAATAGAAAATGATCATAGGCTTCAGGAGGATGAATGGAAGGGAGTGCCAGATTAAGGATATTGATGAATGTTCAGAAGCATTTTTTGCAACTATAAAAATAAATGCAAAACAAAAAGAAAGAAGACCACCAAACAAGCAATAAAGAAAAATGTTCATGTTGCAGAAAGAGAGCATTAGGTATAAAGCAGACATTAAAACATACACTGATGCAGTACCATCACGTGCTGAATGGTCAAGTATGGTAGAATTCTTAAGTTGCATAATCAAAAGCAACAGAATGACATATGGTTACTTTACAAAAACGTTCAAGAAGCCAGACTATGACATGTCTTATTTGTCTAACAATGACTTTCAAATGATGCAGGAGAAAGAAATATTGCCAACCAGGTCAGCATTAACCCACTAGAGTACCTATTCATCACCGAGGATCACATCAAATATGATGAGATAAATTATCGCCACACTTCTATTTGAAGAGCTTCTCTAAAAAGGGCATCCAAATGTATAGGGGAAAAATATTGACCTTCTCCTCCATTCAACACACTCTCTTCAAAGATGACACAAAAAAAAAAATTTCACACAATCCAACCATTCAGTCAATCTTCACAGCCTGTTACCAGGTCCAGCCAATCTTGAAGACCTAGATCATGCCTAGGAAGCTAAGTAGGTACCTCAGGTCTACTTTTTCTCTTAAATAGCAATTTTTTCAGATAATATTGGTGCTTCTATAAATGTTGGTCCTTTCACCAAACTCCGTATAGGCCATGACCAACCATACCAAGGGACTTGATAATTTGGGTACAAGTGTAATATGCTAATGACATCAAGGACCAGGTTCCTGTACTGAACGGGCAAAGTAACCAGAAACAAAATGCCTCACAATCATGCCCAAGAACTTGAAGGACATAAAATCAAGTTCAAACTGAAAAAGAAGACACAAAAAAAGAATGCATACAGTTGAAGTTGCAGCTTTACGCCTCTCAGAACCTCTTTTTGCAGAGGAATTTGAAGTGCTAGCAGAACCTCCTGAAGTTCGTTTACTAACTTTACCGCTACCAGATAATTTCTGCAGAAATAAAAATAAGCAGCAAAAAAAAGTGTAGTCAGTTTGAAATCCAAACAATTATATGTATCCAAATAACAGAACTATAAGAGTGTGTATGAAATGAAACCTAATTCAATATTTATTGAAAAGCATCTTAAAAGTAATAGAATAGATATGCAGCATCAGGATTTATTGAAGTGGGCAAAGTGATTTCTTGATCAATTTGTTAATAAATAAGCATAATAAATAGATTCCTTTGATATCTTTCATAATAGAAATCATTGTTATATTCACATTCATAAAATAATAATCCCCATCAACCATAGAGAACCCAACCGTCAAACTTATGCCACTCAGAAAGCACCCTCACGAAGTGTCTAAATGGCTAGTCAGCCTCACAATACAAATGCCCAGTCATCTTGCCAAGGGTAATAGGCAGCCCCAGAATCTAAAAAGGTTGCCATTGACAAGAATTCTGAAGTTTACCTGGTGAGTTTAAATGACAATGACAGATGGCTACATTAAACACCATAAACTTGATACAACATAAATTAGTGACTTTGGAGATAATATGATACCTGAGAACCATTTTTAGCTGCTCTTTTACGTCGAACAAAATCCATTAATGGCGTTACTATGGGTCCGTCCTTTGTAGCACCTATGTAAAAGAAATGGATGGAATATAAAAAAAAAAGATTTTCACTTAGTTAAGCAACATGATTTGGACAACTACTTTCTCAGCAGTATCTAACTAAGATGGTAGTGATTGCAGCTACATTTAGCCACTGACCAGCTCTTTCAGCTTCTTTCCTCTCTAACTGAATTTCTGCACTAGGAAGATGTTCTACTGGCTTTGATACAAGTTCAAGAAACTCAATGTATTCAGGATCTGGAAATTCACAGGAAAACAGCTAATTAGTAAGAATGGCAAGGTGGCCAGCACAAATCTAATAAAGTATGACAATATGCACCAAAGTTGAAAATAGATTACCCTTAGATATAGTCCCTTCACGGCCATCTTTCTTTAACCATAGCTTTGGAATTTGTTGAGATGGTGCATACTCTACAAGAGCCTTATACTGAGCACCTGGCATGAAATATTTCAAGAGCACATCATGCAAAAACACACCTTGAAAGTAATCGAGTTTTAATGGTTTGTTGCAACCAAATAGACTTAATTATACAGAGGAAATCTTACAAGTTAATCATTAGGGAAGATGTAACAACAGAGTAGGTCAAACAGAGAAAAGCAGAGAGAATGAAATGAAGTTAAATACCCTTCTCATTGACAAATATGTGCCCATCAAAATACTCAGCAAATTCAGCCACATCTTCTGGTTTTCTAAAGTTAATGTATGCCCGAGAATGTCTTTGGTCCTTTTGGCTGCAGAAATTCAGTAAATTTGGATATTAAAGCTAAATCCACAAACTAAAAGTAGGATCTTCCACAAACTTAAAGTAGGAACTTATCAAACAAAAGAGACAGAAAGTTAGTTTATCATGGTAATATTCACAAGAATAAAACATGACCATAAAAAGGATAATTTCATAATTTATATTTAAAAAATACATATTAGTATATTCTTCAACTAAGTGCTACAAAGTATAAATGAATCGACTTTGGCCTAAAAATAGTCCAAGTGAGCGAAAGAGAAAGAGAGGGGACATCAAAAGATTTAAGCAAAAAGGAATTCACAGACACCAACAATCAACATTGACAAGAGATGTACAGAGTTGTTCATATATTGAGATATAAACAATTTTCCTCCAAATGATAGGTGAAAAACCATGAACATGTCATAAAAATTACAGTCGCACGAAAGGCTTGGAATCAGGTAAAAAATGACTTAAAGTAAATAATGGAAAAGGATATTACCATAATATAAAAATATCAGGTATTTTTAAAGAAAAAAATTCACAATATTTGTAAAAGTAAAACAAGCTTATTTTTAGCTTTATGCTAATTTTATTTTGGATTGCAAATACAGAAAAAAATGTTTTACATACAATCTTAGTTGTAGGGGTGTCAAAAATGGACCCGACCCACCAACTTGACCCGACCCAACCTGAAAAAAATCAGATTAGGGTTGAGGGTTTTCGGGTTCGGGTTGGGAGCTTTGGATTCGATTAAATTCAGGTCGGGTACGGTTTGGGTTGACCCAGCATGACCTAGATTTAGGTTTAGGGGATTTTTTAGGGGTTAAATCAAATTTTATTTTGAAAATTAAGATGTTTTATGTAATATTAGTATGATAATGAAAAATATTGAGATAAAAATGAAGAATTATCAGGAAAAATAGCAAAAAAAAAGTTTTTTTCCGGGTTGGTCAGGTTATACGGGTTCAGGTTCAGATTTAGGGTTTCAGGTTGAAGTCGGATTTGAGTTGGGATTTTTTAATAATATTTTATTTCAATCTAACCCAAACCCATCCGATCCACCAAAACTGACACCCCTACTTAGTTGAGATAATTTTGCTAATTTGTATAACAATTAAACATTTCATAATATTATTTGCCTAAAGTTTTAAAGTATGTCAGCTATACAATTTTTTTATAAATTCAATAGGTGGATGAATTATTTGATCATTTCAATAATTTTAAAAAATAGCCTTCTTCAGTTTTAATGCATTTGTATGTTGTGTTTATGTATCTAAGATTTTCCTATAGGTAGATGAAATATCTCATTATTTCCATTAGTAAAACAGTTGTATATTGCTTTTATGTATCTAAGATTTACATTCATGAAGATGTCATAAATTGAAAATCATGGAAGAACAATCCTTCCAATCATCACCATCTCATAATCATCATCAAGCCATTTTTGTCCCAACACTCAGCTACAATTTCAATGACTAGACAGAAGCCTTGGCGGGCCAGGTGGGCCTTTTATGTGCTGGAAAGAAACAAACACTAGTTAAGTTTATTTGATGATCAAAACTTAGCAATGACTTTTGTGATGATTTCTTTCCACTAGAAAAGACTAATTCTTGTAATTGTTAAAATCTAAACTAAGTTTTAATGTGGTAGAACACCTTGTAACTGTTAACATTTGTTTTAAAATGATAAACATTTTAGATATCAATTATATGTACATTATGGTATATATGACATTCTACATTGCCAAATTATGTGTTTTTATGCATATTTGCTCCTATGTGCATTATGAATTGGCCACAACAATGGATAAGAATGACCAACATATATCCCACAAAGTATGCCCTTGCCTAGCTCATATGCACTATGCAGTGAATCAACTGCCTGAAAATGTCTTTCAAACCCTCAATCAAGACATCCAGTCCCATTTTTGGAAAAATTGGTTGGGAGTTGAGACAAATTGTATTCCAAAAGGATTAACAAATTGGCATTTAACAACAAAGGCAGAGATGGTTAAGTTCCAACTCTCCTTTCACCATTGCAATTTCAAAATACACATTCAAGTTTATCAAACATGGATAGAATAAAATATTACAACCAGCTGAGAACATATGAGCTGATTAATACATCCTCATGAAGCTGGATAATATTTTCAACATTCTCAGTCGAACATATTTATCACCTGTCTAGGCATGGTTTTACAGATTTTATTTGTCACAGACTAATACTCACAAAATCAGGAAAGATCGTCTCAGTGTTGATCATATCCAACTCAGCCCATTTCAGTGGATTGGCTGGGTTCACAAACTATTGTCCAAGCACTAAATAACAAGAAAATATTTCCTAGCTTAGCTGAGTTCACAAATTATAATGCAAACTCTTTCTCTCTCTCTCAACTAAATTTGCAAATTATGATCAAATAGCAGCTCTGCCATTGGGGTGACGAAATGTCAAATGAGTAACAACTATCAACTTCTCAAACTATTACTTTTGTCCAATTTTTCATCGTTGTGTGGCTCCGATTAAAAATGTTGATCATATCCCTACAAGAATACAAACTTGCCAGTTGGAGCATTGCCGCCACTGGCAGTGATTGAAGCATGTTCATGCAAGGGAGGGCTTCGGATTAAATGCTAACCATTCAACTGATTTGATTTGGTTTTTTTACCTCATTTCATTCAGATCTCCCTCAATTTCAATTTTCAGATAATATTATCATTGCATTGCACATAGCAGGCCTTGATGGATGAGCAACATGGATGGAGCCTATTCAAGATGGCCTCAACCATTTCAAGTAGTGATATATTAGGATGCTAATAAGAATTTGAGACTAGAGAGAGATTGTACTTCGTGATGAGATTTTGAAACATGATGTACGCCATTTAGCACTAACTGAAAAAACACAATGTGCTTGAACAATCTATTTTTTTATATGATTAATAAATTTTACCTAACCATTTATCATGAGTTAAATCAGGTCAGCCACTAAATTTTGAACCCAAAAAATTGTAAACAGTAGTTTTATAGGTCAATTAAGTGAAAAAAACAGAAACCGGTTTATTGCAAAAACATTAACATTATCCTACTGAAATTTTAATAGAAAAAATAAAAAAAAATTAGTGCATTAACTAAATTATTTCAGCTGTATCAATGAAAAGGAAAGAGAAGAATAAATTTAAGCAACAAAATACTTCAAATTTGCAAATTCAAACAACAAAAGTTAGAAGGCAATTGAATTCTTACGAAAAAAAAAGATACAGACATGAAGATCAAAACCAATTTGTTCCAGTGCGACTAGATCTAGATCCGTATATAACTTGAACATAGTGCCAAAACAATGGCCACGAAATTAAGCCTAAATGAATTCCTCCGTGTCACACAGTGCAACCCGATGCCGCCTGCAACCTAACCACGATCCCCACGTTGGATTATGGCGTTAAATGGTCCCTACAAAACCCTATCGAACTCACGACTTTCATAACACCAAAGACCAACCCAACTTCGTCCAACAGAGACACAAAAAAGAGGCTTTTAATTTTTTTATTTTTTAAAGCCATGATAAGTTCCCTTACCTGTTCTTCCCAGGGCGAAAGCAGAACCAATCGTAGCGACCCGCGAACCTGCCGTCGATCTGCTCCACCAGCGTCGTCTGCGACATGGACGGCGGCAAGCGCCGAACCACGACCTTCGTCCTGTCCGTAGGATCCTTCATGTGCTCGATCCTAGAAAACCCTCCAATTCGACTGAAAATTGACACTCCCGCCCCAAGATCTCGCTGTTCCCGCTGCGGTAACCCTCCCAAGGGATCGATTGGGACGCCAGGAAGCCCTTGGATCACTGCTAGGGTTTTTCCCCAAAATCGGGTTCCAATCCGACGAAAGCCGAAAGGAATCGAACACGAATCGGTATTAAGGTCGCCAGCGACTACTCGTTAGGGAGACAGATGTTTTATATGTTCCCTACAAATATTGAATTTTAGTAAATTACGTATTTAGCCAGTTTAAAACGGGCCGCCCTGCGGTCAAGGCCAGAATCGGGCTCGGCCTGGGCCGGCATGGTCCTTTTATTTATAAATTAATTTTAAAATGATTTTTAATAAAAATATTGAAACACCTTTCATATAATTGAAATTTAAATATTTTTGAATTATTAAAATCATTTTTCATAAAAAAGGAGAGAATTAACACGCAAGAATAATTAGCTCTGTGATGAATTCAAGTTTAAGTTTGGAGTGTTATGAACCTTAATTTATGTTCATATATTGAGTATCTTACTAGCATGACCACAACGTAATGTATTTGTCTAAAAAGTAAAACACTTTTCCTAAGCAATCAAGATTCAAAACATTTATACTAGTAAGAGGCTTAACGATCCATCGAAAATACCTCTCGAGCCAAAAATCTAATAAATAAGAAGCTTAATGATCCACACCTTGACAGCAAGCAAAACAAGTAACATAACTTGGTGTTCGATCGATCAAAACAAATGCCAGAGGCAATGAACAGAAAGACTTGAAAGAAATTAATGATGCAGCAGGAATATACAGTAGAAACGAGCTGCAACTTAGCACAAAATCCTTCTCGAGAGATTAATGATGTGAACTGCAGCTTAACCCAAATTCCTTCTCAGTAGTCATGCAAGAACAAGTACCAGATTTGTAAACAGAACTGGTTTGAATAGGCAAGATGTCAAAGCACGGGCAAGCGTGAAGCAATCTTGTACTGCACGAACTTGACATTCCAAGCAACAAAGAGTCAAAAGCCCACGCAGGCAGTCTTCATTAACACAAAGAAAATGTGCCTAATAATGAGGAAAAGACTAAAAAATAAAGTCCCATAAACTAAGAACTCAAGTAGTGGATCAATGCATTATTTCTTAAAGTTCAACAAACCTAAACCTGGAACTATTGCTAGTAAAAAACCAGTGACGGATGTATCATTTAACCTGTAAAGCAGGTGTATCAGCATTGAATCTTAATGGTAAAAGGTAACAACGTTTAGTTTGTCTTTTTGTTGCCTCCAGACACTTCATCATCCTGAGCAGTAGCAGCGCCACTAGAAGTTAAGCTCTGGGTTTCGTCTTCACCACCAAAGCCAAATTCATTAAGGCGTTTCTTATCCACAGGGTAGATCCATCTCTGATACAGGTAAATCAGGAAAATAATATCTGCAAAGCCACCACAAAAGAGCTCAATGAAACAATAAATAAATAAATAAATAAAAGTACGATGGTAGCAGTAGCTGAACCAAATCACAGTAATGACAAATATCATAGGAAAGTTCCAAGGAGAACACACCATCTCGGAAAACAGATAGACGATGCAGCATTGGCATTTTGATGACGAATGCAAAAAGATCATCAATGATAGTATTGAGAAATTTGTAGGTCATTTGACGCCAAGGGAGATGAGCCACAGATTGGAGCTTATAGTTAATAAAAAGCTGTGGGCACATCATAATAAACCCTGAAAGCAAAAAATCTTAATTAAAAAAAAAATAGTATAAAAAACTATAAATCAACTATATCATCACAAAAATAGTATCATGATGTAGCCTACAAGTTCCCAAGAGAACAGTCTAATGTGAGCCAGAAAAAAAAAACTGTATAGAAAGTTACAAACAATGATCACGCCAGACTGAACAAAAGACCATCATATATCTCAGCTGGCAATCAGACAAGAAATTCCTTCTAATGTTACATTTGATACAGTCGAATGGAGCTAAAATTAAATTGTCACCCCTGCTTTAATTTAACTCCTGTTGGTTGAACTAATCTAGTCTGAAGGTTAGTCTGAATGGTAGAAAATTTTGGTCTCTGAGATCAAACCTCGGGGATGAGCATTCCACGTTGCATTTTAAGAGGTTCCTTATACTATCAGATCATATATGGCATCGACTTGGTGCTTCTGTAGAATCTAGGTGATGCAAAGATTAAAAAAAAAGGCTACCCTAAGGAATAAACTCTTCACCAAGGGGTCAAAGATCCTGCTTCAATACAATTTCCTAGTAGCAACTTACCACCACTTGGGCCTCTCTTCAATAGTAATGCGAAAAATGCATTGCTACCTCCTTCCCATCAAGTGTTATCCACCATAAAAAAACCTAGAAACCAAAGAGAAACAAATTCTTTATTTTCAAAAGGACAATCCTATCGAGAGAAAGTGTAACGTATTCTGAACAAATGTCGCAACCTTGTGACTTTTTGTGCTCTGGCTCATTCTTCAATATTCCATTTCTACCAAGTCAACAGTTCTCCTTCGGTTTCTCACTAATTTTTTTTTTCTTCGCTTTTTGTCTATATGACTAAATTTTAACTACAAAACATCGTATCTAACAAATCAGGCCATCTGATATAGTCACAAAAGATAACGAAGCAAGCTAGGCAATTTATCAGTCAAGATGGAATTGGTGACCAGTAGACACCAATAGAAATAATGTTTTTTTGAATCATAAGATTTATTTCATGTGGATTCCCCACATTACCACTTTTCTATAAAACAAATGCTATACAATTTTTGCATTTACTTGGCCACACGAGTGAGGAATCATATTACCTGAGTAAGTTCACACAGTTTTGAGTTTCAGTAATTTATCAGAATGATGCATTTCAACCGTGCCACCAGCACAATACAAGATTTCAAACCATGGGTATTCTAATGATTAGAAGTTTGTGTTTGGGTTAAGTTCATTTATACGAGTTTAAGGGACATACAAGATTTCAAACCATGGGTATTCTAATGATTAGAAGTTTATGTTTGGGTTAAGTTCATTTATACAAGTTTAAGGGATAATCTTTGTTAATAAGGTTGACATAGAGGCAATAATGAGGGTATGACACAGCCTGACATGGGACTTGCATAGCCTGATAAAATTTGGGTCATGTCGAGCCGAACTTGGTCCACAGTTGGACCTGGTGAAGGCAGCTTAGCCCACGGGCAAGGTTGGGCACAACCCACAAGCTAAACCCAACCTAATTACTTATAATATTAAAAAATATAAAAATATAAAAATATTTTTATTTTATAAAAATATTTCTATTATTTGTTCTATTCTTATTTTTTATATTTTCATTATTTTATTTTTAAAAAAAATCAAACAGGCGTCAAAGACACTTGGACACAAGCTTGTCAGCCCATTTTGACACCTCTAGGTTGACACTTCGGATTGTCATTAAATTTAATATGTGCACTTTATGGTCTTCTGGCAATATCATCAAATGAATGGTGAAGAATGTTATTCCAAATAATGAAACTAATTTACACACATGCATCATAATGAAAGTGGAAGTCAAACAATGTGTGATCAATCTGTGGGAACAATCTATAAAGATCCAAAGGCATGTGTTCAAAGTACACATGGGTAAAAATGAAGTCATAGAACCTGTACAAAATTAATGTGAAGATGCTAACTATATTAAAAGAAATAAAGAAGAAAATTAACTATATGAGAGTGAAAGTAATTGCAATGTTAGATAAACACTATAAGAGCATGAGAAAAATGCATCATGTTTAGTTTCTAACTGAAAATGGAGCAGTGGACTTACCAAACATGTATACACAACTAGTGAGAGAAGAAAGTATCCAAGAATACCAGCTTTTATGTTGCTCGTACATGAGTGAATATATGGAGAAGCAAATTGTAAGGAAGAAAAGAATATATGAGAGATACTTCATGGCAAGATCATCATACTCCTTTGTTTTGTTCTTAACATACGACTCACGGTCTCGAAGCTTCAACATGGGTATCCTGCCACTTCTGTCAATCTGTTCATTTCATTAAAAAAAAATATGTGATGGATTTGACTAGATGCTAACACGATAAAGTTCAACTATTTGCTCATTTTGTATTGCCCTATTTGATCATCAATATGGTAAATAGTTAGTCACCAATTTTGTTGATCTACTACAGACTGTTTCAGATTCACATATGCTCATGCTAAATGAAGGTAATAAGCAAAGATCAAATAATAGCATTGATAACTAAATTATAAAATTGACCATGAGATCTTGGATAAGTTGGAATCTCTGCTATATAAAGTAACAGCACAAAACAATAATGCAGCTATATACCACATGCAAATATGTTGAATGATGGATGAAATTTTACGGTTCGGCCTTTGGATGAGATAGATGATAACACAATAAAGTTCAACTATTTGCCCATTTTTTATTGCCCTGTTTGATCATCAATATGGTAAATAATTAGTCACCGATTTTGTTGATCTACTACAGACTGTTTCAAATTCACATATGTTCATGCTAAATGCAGGTAATAAACAAAGATCGAATAATAACATTGATGACTAAATTAAAAAATTGACCATGAGACTTGGATAAGTTATACTTCTAAGAACTGGAATCACTACTCTATAAAGTAAGAGCACAAGCCAATTATGCAGCTATATAAGGAACCACATGCAAATATGTTGAATGACAGATGCAATTTTTTCTATTGATTGCTTAGGTTGTTAATTTGATATATTAAGGATTGATTGTTGCAAAACTACACAAGTTTTGACGTGATGTTAGATTGTCTATATACTATTACCAAAAGAAACAAGAGTGAAAAACAGAGTGTACCTCAATGTGCATGGCTTTCCCGATTTTCCAAAACTCGATGCAGCACCCAATGCCAGAGCTAGCAAGTATCATCCATGAAGTTTCATTGTCAAAGAGGTAAAGGAAAACAATAAGTTGGCAAATGAAATTCAATATGACTGATTTTGCAGACAATCCTTCCATAGACTTGTTCTTATTCCAAAACTGAATATCTGAAAGATAAACAGAGATATATAATTTTGCAGTACTCATGAATCTTTATCTTCACACTAGTAGAAAAATGGGAAGCAAGATTTTACATGTCTCTGAGTTGTAATTTTGACATACCATTCTTGAAGGCCAAGATATCAAACAAAGAATGTAGAACCGATACAATCATTGTTAATCCCAATAGATATGGATTCCCTTCCAAGAATACTCGCTGTAAGAAACATAAATTTAAGCACCATCAGCAAGTCATTGCTCGACTAGATATACAATAAGTTCACAAAAAACTAGAGTTAATGTAGGAATAGAGAAAGATACCTAACTAGATATTTCTTCCAAATAGGCTAGATATCTTACATGTTATGTTAGTGTCAGATTTTTATGTGAATGTATGTATGGGTTTATAATGATTTTCATTTAACAAGAATGATATAGTTTTCTCTCAACATGATAGCACAGGATGATCTCTTCTAGGCTCAAGACTTGTCTTCTTTTCGATCTTTTTAGTGTGAGGCAGCATGTCTGAAGTGGTGCAACCTCCATCCTCTAGTTGATATGCAATAAACGTGCAACCTCTCCCCGCACAATTATGTTAATCCCCTCTTATAATCAACCACATTGTCCACAACCTCCCCCACCCCCCTCTCTAAGCTGAAAACACCCTCTCTCTCTCAAGGTTTAAAATATTAACCTGTATCGAGGTTTTGGTCCCAAACCGGAAAGATACAATTTCAATATCATATCATGTCATGACGATATAGTTTCATTATTTTTTTAAATATAAAATTTATTAGCTAAAAATAAAAAAAAATAATCTAAATATTTAAAAATAAAAATAAAATAATTTTTTTAAAAAATATATAGGATAATTTTATTAGGCTTTAATTAAGCATATCTAAATTATCCCAATTATAGCTATGACTTGATTAAAATTATTAACTAAAGTTATTTAATTAAATCTAAATTAAAAACCTTCGCCCCCACCTCTTGTTCCGTGTGAAGTGTTTGCGGTGGCCTCCACACCAGCGCGACGTGTCACCGAGCGAGCACAACGCATCCGGACACGTCGCCAGCCTCACGCAAAGCGTCCGCTCAGCCTCGAAGTGAGCCAATACCGGAGGTGTGCCTGTGCCACGTCGCTGGGCCCGCATGACGCATCCGTTGGGCCTCAGAGCGCGCCGCCACCGGAGGCATGCCTGTGTCATGTCACTGGGTCTGCATGACATGTTCGAGGGGCCTCGGGGCGCACTGGCACCAAAGGGATGCCAGTCCGCGGACGGAACGAAATATTTTGCCTATATCAGGTGAAATAGCATGAGATTTTAAACCTTGCCCTCTCATCTTCTCGTCGCCCTCCACATGTGTGTATGATTGAAACCACCACCGCTCAGTATGCAAGATGTCTTGTTACAAAACACTATGATCATCATCAGAACAATATTTTAAACGCTGCCTAAGACTTCATATAATGAGGATTTAAATATGTTTCTCATAGCGAATCTAACTGAATAACAATGGCAATATCAACTAGATTAAAATATTTAGTTGTAAAATTTTAATTAAAAGAGAGTAAAGAGAATTGATCCACTATAGACTAACGATTAGGAATGATTTACTTTATAGGAAGTGGCTCAAATAAGGAGTCTTTGTAGATCAAGTTAATAAGAGCTAACCAAGTCTATAGAGGTTAAAGAATAATAATCTATAAAACCCATATGTGAGTGTGTAATGTTTTTATAAAACTAAGCAAGTAAGTTCAATCCCAAAGTCCAAACACAATGATTCTCCTTTGTCCTCTTCCAAGAAGTTCTGGCCTTTGTTTTCTCAATGAACCCACCCATGGAGCATATGGATTCTCTCTTCTACCAATGATCGCTGGTTATCCTCGCCCATAGTAACTAATCAAGTGCATTGACCACTATAGTTGTTTTACCAATGACTTGAAACAATGCTAGAGTTTCAAGTTGCAAAAGTAGAAGCGATATCTTGTCAAAATTTTCACATGAAAGATGAAAGAAAGAAAATACCAATATGGTCTATCAGTAATACAAAGTGCCGTGTAAGTGCAGATTGAGTCTGTCTAAAGGCAAAATAGGAGGGGGGAAAGTGGCCTAAGAAGATAAGTCCGCATGTTTTGATCAATTAAGCAGGTTCCAAACGCTTACTAAAGTTAACATGAAACCCAATTGGAATCGAGATATTGAAAATCCCCCTCGATTGATGGCTGCATTTGCCCAACGCCATATATTCATTCTGTTGAATCTAATGAATCAGCTGCTACTTGCTTCCTGATCAATTCTCCTTGTGATTTTGACTGTGTTGGATTGAAGTGATTTGAATAATGTACCTACTGTTTCTCCAGATATCCTCAATTTGCTTTGAAGGATAGGTTCATTAGTTTGTAGATAATAAAAATTCATTTATGGCCAGGTTTTCAATTTGTGTAAAGAAATTGGTTATGGTATAACCCTTGGATGGTATTTTGGAAAATATCTCAGCAGTTCATTTCTTCATTCCACAAGAGCATATAGCTTATTCAGAGTTCGACCATGACAGTAACATATTAGACATTTGTTATTTCTTGTGAAAAATGATAGGAACAATAGAAATATTGTTACAATTCCACCTGTAATATCAGATAAAGAATTTTCCATATTATGTATCCTGCTACTTGTGCACTTCATATTGTTCCCTAACCCAGTAAAGGTTTTGATTAGCCATGAACCTATAAGGACTACAAACAGTGATATGGTGATTCAATAAATCAGGGAACAGGTAGAACCAAACATGCTAATATGAAAACTTGTATTCAAAACCAATCAAACCATACTAATTTCATGTAATCCACTAATATAGTAGCAATTCAATACATATAACCAAATGGATAATCAAATACAAGGAGAAAGAATGAACAAACTATGCCGGATGGTAAATTATAATTGCCTGTCAAGCATTTAAAAAACCAAAAGTTTTAAAGGCAGAACGATTATAATACAGTAAATGTACCTTAACTTCATCAGACTCGCCTTCAAGCATGCTACCATAACTACGCTGAACCTGAAATGCCTGCTCAATTTGCAAAAAGAATTGCCACTTAGTCAAGCTGATGACTGCCAGTTCCAAATTAAGTGGCAGTTCTATCACAGTGTCATTTAGCGGGATCAGTTTATCCCTCAATAGCCAAAATTCATTGAAGAAAATAGTGGGATAGTAATTCCCTGTGGTTGGCTCGACATTTATATCTGGAATTTAAAGTCAAGGAACAATATAAACCTATTTAACAGGGCATACAGAGCATGTTTATGAATTTACAAACACACAAATAGAAATCAAGGGGGTAGTGTTTCAGTTATTTAGCAACAAAGAACTTGTTTGCGGCTAATCACACAGTCAAGGAGTAAATTTTAGGTCCTATTCTCTTGACATCAAACAACTTCATGCAATGTGAGAACAAGATCAAGGATGGAAAGAGTTGATGCATGAAGAATGCCGAGAGATAAGCATAGAAAAGCAGCTATTTAAGACAGTTATGTTAAGGAAATTCAGTTAATGTAAGCATTTCGAGTATGCAACTCAATAACAACGTGATTTCTATGTTATGCACATGAACTAATTTAACTCATAATATGTTCAGGAAAAATATGAAGCTGACATGTTCCTGATGCATGTTTCTTATGCAAAATTGCACTATTATGACAATGGGCAGGTACCCTGCACTGCTAAGAAAATTGAATTTCAAAAGGTATGTCACCTATTATTGAATTAAGTGGTCTCACAATCAAAGTGAGAGGAAGATAGAGAAAACATATAATGCCCAATGATTAGAATGCTGAACTTATCAGTAAGTGGTTTGTCAAGAATCATAATTAATAAGAGAACCGATTATAAAAGGAATTTGACTGCATAGCAAAGAAAGGCCAACAAGTGATTTTCTTGGAAAAAAAACATTGGGTTGTAAAAAGGATTGCCAATGGTTAATAAGTGTTCTGTATGCTCCAATTATCTACCTATATCCAGCAAGATTCACAGCCAAGTTTGTATCTTTTGGAATATACTAGATAAGGAGAAAGATAATACATCTATTTCACATTTAATTCAATAGAACAGAAACAAATGAGAAGAAAAGAGAGCCCTTGACTAAAATATGTGATACATATAAAAGAACATTATGGGATGCAATGTGATCTGTGATCTCTCACTGCATAAACCTATGCAGTCACATAATTGAGATTATGGATTTAAAACAATGTGTACAAACTTTTTAGATTTTTGCTAACCAGAAAGAAGCACACTGGACTTCTGTAATAAGTAGTGTATGATTGTCTTTTTTCATACCTCCAAAATGTTATGTTCTTTCTGTGATGGCACCATATGTCCTCTCAATTAAAATAAAAAGAAATGCACAATTGCAAAAGCAAAAATTCATAATATTAGTTTATGGATAACTTTGAACAAAACAATTCATAAACCTTATGAACCCCTCTGAGTAGTACTTCTGAATGTTTTCTAATGAATACATTTACTCTGATAGTTGGATTAGATATATTTTAAGAACCAAGTAAAAGGTAAGTGGGAATGCAAAATAATTCTCAGAGCCCAATCAGTTCATACGTAATTTCACAAGGAAATCCAGATTTCATAAACACAAGTTACTAACAAAGGTAATAATTGCAGTGCCTCATATAATACTCAGAATATACAACAATGCATCACTTAAAGTTGGCAAGAAACATCTCTTGTATCTAGGAAATCAAACGTCAGAAAAGTGTTTGGATACAGCCAGCAATATGTGGTGGGATCTGGTTATGTGAGTATCTGCACAGTTGACAAAAAAATGACAAGGAAATTAGAACACCAGAATGGGTGACAATAAAATAATGGAGGGACCAAAATAAGTTTAATAACTTTCCACAGAAGATATCTAGCGACTAATAGTCTGAAACTATTTTGTTAGGTTTTGAGGAACAGTGTACAATAACTGCAAAATGATAAAGTCTTGTCACAAAATCAATCTTCAATACATAAGTTCGAAAGAACTATTTAAACCAGTGTCATAAATATTTTAAAGCAAAGGTTGTTGGGATCTACAGAAAAATGATTCTAGCAGATGGCATGTAAAGATCAGTGGAAAAAATAACTTATTTGCACAATAGCCTGAACTAGATGCGTCATGTGATTGATTCTTCTGGCTTGACAAGTTATCCATGAAGATGTCATTAGAGAAGTAAATACTTATGAATAGCAATCCTTTGTGGTGATAAGTGTTAATAAACAAAGATTAGAAGTAACTTATTTTGGCTAAAGCCAACATATCTGCAAAGATGCATCAGAAAAAAACTGCAAACTAATTCATGATCGCCAATTTTAATTGGAAGAGAATGATCTGAAATAAAATTTAAACAACGGTAATCCAATAGGAAGAGAGAAGCCTATAAGTTAATATTCCCATAATATATTGTACTATGAGTATATAAATTGAAAATATACATATAATATATAATATATAAATTTCAGTGCTGGAACATGATCTGACAAAACAAATTGCAAAGTTTATTATGGAACCATAATCCATACTTTGATCTGAGTTATTAACACTCCAAAAAACCTGAGAGATGCAAAACTTATCTAGTTTATATACCCAATGCATCCTACTATAACAAAATTGAATTTTTGAGAAATGCATGAAAGTCACTAGGCAATGTATGTTAAAGTCTAAGAATAAATAAGAAAATAATAGTAATATTCAGAAAAAGCCCATCACATATAAAATTCAGCATTCAAACATTGAAAACTCATTTAATGTTAGTTCACTTGGTTTGAGAACAAGATTCTATGCCTATTTTTAATTGAAATAAGTATACATCCACAATATGAGGCAAGCACATAGTTGTCAATCAGTTGCCTTTTGATAGGGGGTGTTACCTTGTGAAATCATCAACAAGATCAATGGTGACATTTGGTTTCCAATATGAAATCCATTCATCATGACTCTCATCATTTATTTCATCTTGCTTGTCATCCTTTGCCTGAGATAATAATAAGAAAGTTCTGGTAAAAAAGCAAGAAGTATGAAAAGAAATAGGCATGCAAGGAATCTAATAAAATATATACCAGGAAGACAAGAAAAGGAATAAGATCAGAATAAAATGAACTGAGGCATTTAACAAGACAAATTGGTAGCAGAACAATAGTGATAACTTATATGAAAGGGCATGAGAAGCAATGAAATAGATTAGTAGAACCTGAAATGCTGATTCTTCCTCTTCGGAACCCTTGGAACTTCCAAGCAAACTCTTCTTTTTACCAGATTTTGGCTTGGGCAAGAAGGTAGCAATGGCTAATAAAAAAATAATGCACAATTCAGAGCAATATTATACAAGCAACCTGAAAAAATGTAAAAATTGCAATACTCACAATGGGTTCTTCCAAAGGTAGATAGTGGTTCATACTCAGGATCATTAGGATCTGGAGGGTAACCCGAACGAGCAAAGAAAACATGAGCATACAGGCTTCCATTGTTCTTTACGGCCTAAGATAAACAAGTCAATGTTACATAATTCAATAGCAGCAAAGTTTAACCGCAAACTAGAAACTCAAGCTTATATCTTTCAAAACCATGTGGCACCACCTCTGATGGGTAATACTTCAAAGATAAGGATCTGAAACTACTTGGTCCCCAAACTGCGTAAGGTATATTTGTCTCATGCCAAACTAGGGCATCCTCTTTGCCAAAGTCCTTAAACTTCTCATTCTCAGAGAGATAGACCCACATGTCCTGGATAAGGGGGAAAAAATGAAAGAGAGCAACTCATCACATACAAATATAGAAGACTTTTATTGTGCATTTAGAGAAAAAAAGAAGTGCAGCTGTTGCTCATGGTTCCTAAATAGGACGAAATGGTGCAATAGTATAAATCAGATTGACCATCAGCTAGCTTGTGAGTGATAAAAAACAGAGCAATCCATGATGAAGGCTTATATTTCTATCTTTATCATGTGAAGAGAGTGGTGGCCCAACCAAGAATTTGCAATTCTCATAAAAGTTACAAATATCTGTCTATAACTAATTCAACAGACTTCTTAGGCTGCATAAGAAATTTTGCATATTTAACCTATGGACTCATTCCCTGATGTAGATCCAAAAGGCATATTGTGCCTTAAAACGGAACAAGGCATTTACCTCAAATCATGAATTGTCCTGAGTTTCCATTGACATAGTAACAATCAAGCATAAAGTTTGCAAAAGTGAAGTCGGCTGATATTTCGAGTATAATTAACTTGTAGTGGAGCAAATCATTCACAAATTAAGCCATGTCCTTCTTAGAGGCATTCTTTTACTTGCAGATGAAAGACAAATATAAATCAGAGTAAAATTTTAAATAAATCAAACATGCTGGCTTGATGAAATAAAATTTGAAGTAAGATATCAATGGGAGTAGTTGGTTAAGCTAACAAACTTTAGCAAAAATAGGGAGGTTGATCCGTGTTTATCTCATCTCCATATTCTATAGAACTTACACCAGTAGCCCAGAGAATTCATTGTTTCAGCTAGTTTTCGAACAGTATATGGTAAATAGCTCAAATTCAAGTATACCTGTAAACTATTAAACTATCACCCCAAAAACAATGTGAGCCAAGCTAAGACACTTGTGACAAAGAAAAAGTAAAATCGGAAACCATAATTAAAAAAATAAAGAAACAACAAATCTCTTTTATGTTGAATCTGATGATTAAAGAAACTATCACCCGACAGTCTACCCTGCATGCACAATCAATCTTTCAAAAATGAAATCGGTTTGAGGAACATCCCCGGTTAAAATTCCAACCCCAGATCATAAATTGATATAGCTACTCCATCCGCATGCTTTCGAGCAACTATAGATTCTTCAAAGAAAACATATTTTATTCGCGTGGATCGAACACCGCAAAAAACTTTTTGCCGTTCTAGAGATCCTACGGAAAGCTTCTAAAAGCGCTAGGGTACGAGGGAGAAAGATGACACGGACCAATGGTTCTCCCCTAGTGAACATATTTGACATGAGCTGAGAGGGCTCTGCGGGCTTCTTGGGGCCGAAAAACTTCATGGCGAAGTACCAGAACACGGCCATCCGCACGATCCCCGCCACCGTTTGGCCGAACCCTTGCTGCTGCTGTTGGCCAGGCCGCCCCTGCCTCGTCGCTTCTCCTGCCACCACCGGCCGCCCTTCCGGTTGCGCCATCTCCGGCCGCCAAAGAATCCCGATCTGCCGACGACGCGCAACAGAGAAGCAGTAGGGTACGGAGTTTTACAGCAGTTAAAACTTTAATACCCTTCCGTCTTCCGTATCACTCCATACTATCGAACTGCTGTGTGGGTCCCCCTGTATCGTGTCATCTAGAGCCAGTCAAAAGGCAGGTACGACAAGCGCAAACGAGTAGCAGAAGGATTCGTGTCACCACATTGGGTAACAACGGAAGTACCGCCGCTTCCATTTACTAACGGCGTTTTTCTTAAAAAAAAAAAATGATATGCTATATAAAAATTTATAACATAAAATTTAATATGAAACATTCAATGAGTGTGAACTTTATTATATAAATATGAGATGTAACCAATATAATTTCATGACATAGCTGAGTTTGTTACGATGTAGCAGACTTGTAGAAGAGGGCAAGGAAATCAGGTAATACCCTCTTGCGTCGTGATCAACTATAATTTCTTGATTTACCTCCTCACAAATGATCGTGAGACCGACCGTATGGGGCCGCTAAGGTGATGGATCCACCTTTTTGCATAAGAGATCTAGTGAATGTAATTATCTTTTTTTTCATGTAATGTATTATTGTTTTTTCTTTTAAATCAAAACATAGGGAAAACATCAAACTCGCCCTAGTGTGGTCAAACGTATCAATTTACCATGGACAATTAATTCCATTTTATTATTTTAATAGATTAAAAAATTCCTATTTTTTAATAAAAATTGAAATCCATCGTGATTTCACATGATCAATCTTAGGATCCTCTATAAAAAAAATAAATCAAAAAACTATAGTTGAAAGATATTGTCTCGATTTTATTGAGATTCAAACTTTTATCCTTTTTTATAATTCTGTTCCGTCGTAACTAACTCAATATCCCAGAAATTAAAAATAAAATAAAATAAAAAATTTCTAATTCAATCTAACTCATAAGGTAGACTAGATAAGTCAATTCACGAACTTATTAAAAATAAAAAATATATATAAGATTAAATTTTTATATTTGAATTTCAAATTAGGTTAGTTAAATTCATGCGTTTATAATAAAAAATAAAAAATATATATAATATTAAAGATTTTAAAATTGATTGGATGTTAGATGGATTAAGCTTATGAACCTATTAAAATTTTTATTTTTTTAAAAATTTTAAATATATATCAGAGGGCAACTCGAGCTAGTTATAAGCTCAGGTGGTTCAACCCATCTAGACACCTGGATTAATAAAAATATCAATTTAATTTATTTAAATTATTTGATAAGATAAATTAATTTAATGAGTCTAATCTAAATTAACGATTTAACTTGATCATTCATATTCTTAAATTCATATAATTTTCTAAAATTAAAAATAATTTTTTTCTATAACATTTTTTAATTTTAAATAGTTGAGTCAAACTCAATATGCTTGGCTCACCATAATCTAGAATAGAGTTCTATTTGAGTTAATCATATTTCACTGACTATGACTCTATGAACCATCCAAATATTATGTAGAAAATTTAATTTATGGTAAAAATCTAATTTCAAAATTCGACTTTCTCTTCACGTGCAAATATATATGAGAAGTGATCTCCTGCACGACACCCGTGCGCGACACCCGTGTGCACCATCCGACCCACGCCCACTACCGGCGCTCCCGTTTTGCCGTCCGGCCACCTCCGGCCGTCGGACCGGCCCCGATCGACGCGCCACTCGCCGGCGCGTCGACCGGCGTCGGTCCGGCGGCCGGAGATGGCCGGACGGCGGCGAATTTGATCGGAATTCGCGACCACAGTAACTGCTCAAATCATCAATCTGATCGTTCAAGCAATACTTTATTTTTAAGTTATTTGTTTATTTATTTGTATTTGATTCTTATACTTTATTATTCGTATCCTTATATAAAATACATTTATAAAAATTTCTCTATCTTTAAAAAATAATTTGATAAAAAAGAAAATATAATGAGTTTTTTAAAAAATAATTTAGGATCAATCCATCTACCAGATTATTTTTAGACCACGAAGTAAAGTAGCAACTCTAGAGGATTATAAATCATATTAAATTCATGCGTTTTTTATATTGTGTCTTTATTATTCATATTTTTCATTGTGCATTTTATTTTTAAAATTAAAAATAATTTTTAAAAATAATATTATTCATCCACCCTTATTTTTAGTCCTCCACGTCAATCCCTGAAAATGACCGGGTCGGTCCCACAGAAGTTTCCCACCGGCCACCAGGGTAAATCGGGAAGCGCATGCAGTAGTCAACCCAGATGCCTAGCATCCTTTGATTGCGATTTCCATTTGGAGAAAAATTCTTACAAATACGCCGTAGCTGGGGATCGAACCGCAGATGCCTGGGTGACAATCTGGACGTCCTACTGCGGCACCATAACCTCGGGGACCTCCATGTTCCTTTTGAGCACTTGCTATATATAGTGGTGATCAATTGAGTCAGTAATAGGTAGTGTCTTCTCTCTCTCAAAAAAAAAATGATAATCCTAATTAGTCCCATTGACTATCTCTGATGTGATCGGTCCGGCTCCACGGAAATTTTCCACCGACCATCAAGATAAATTGGAAAGTGCACGCAAACTCTCTCTCTCGACTATTAGGCATGTGCCAATTTAGGTCAATCAATCAAGGACTGGCTACTCAGGAATAATAGAAAAAAAAAATTGGATATGTAAGAGAGTATAAAGCTAGAAAGATTAATCCCTTAACTACAAACTTATCTACTTTTAAGCAAGAGAAACTTGTGAACTGAAAATTAGGACCATTAAAATGCCCAATAATTAATTTTATAGACTGATCATTAATCTTAGCCGTCTTTTAATTATTAATGTCATAGATTATAATCTTTCGTTCTAAAATTAATGACCTATAAACATGTAAAAACGGCGACCACGTGAATCCAAAAATAAAATAATAAAGGACACGTAATTTAAGAAAAACAAAATAAAAGTGGTCTTTTAAAAGAAAGGAATGAGCGTTTTACAAAATGGCACTTGAAGTTTCCTAATTAGCTAAAAAATCAATTATTTTTTTCTTTAATTACTTAAGGAATTTAATTTTAAAAGATTTAAAAATATTTGAACAATCAACCTATCGAGGAAGTCTTATACATTTCAAATATTTGCATAATATCTTCCTTCGTCGTTTGATGTTTAAGCATTTCAGAGTCAACATCAAAGCGTATTAATGGAATCATTCAACTACTTCATTTTTCACGAGTCGAGCGGCAGCGTAGTTCGAACGGCGCCTTGCTTATCGTGTCAAAGACAAAAAATCATTATTGGCCAAAAGACTTTTTCAAATATTTTTAACACAATTATTGGATCCCATAATAATTATCGTCCTCAAAAGAATTAACACAAAATCAGAAATTATTATCGGGCTTGTAAAAGGATAAATTTATTTCCACAAATTTTTTTTTGGAAAAAAAAAAAAACATCCTCCTGCAGCTCCCCGTTCATGCACTACCGATCGGAACAGGCGTGTAGAAGCGTTGCATGGCTTCAGCGATCTTCTGCATATGCGCCGGCGAGGTGAAGTCGTCGTGCAGGAAGAACTGGGTGATCCGCGCGTGCTCAAACATCAACCTCCGGCAGCTGCGCGGCACCAAGCTCGGCTTTAGACTCTCGTGCACCAGCTCGTCGAACGCCGCCTCCATCTTCGCATCTACGTAGCCCAACGCTTCCTCCGCCGTGCAGTTGTTCTCCTTCATGCTCAGGGCCACAGCGTTATTCCCATCTCGCACCAGCGAGTTCTGCATGCGACAAAACAAATAGCGATCAGTTTCGATAACTTGAGAAGGCAATTACTCTATCGAATCCGATTCAATGCCATACGTACGTTGTGCATTTGGACATCGATGTACAGTCTCAAGAACTCGGAGAGTTGATCCTGGAGCCTGGATTTCTCGTTCAAGCACAGCAGATCCAAATCCTTGAGACGCTCTCCCATCAGAAACACGGAAGGCAGTAATCTGACGGCCACGCCCAGTTCGCTCTTGCCATGGTGGATGTACTCCTTCAATGACTCCACGTTTTGTCCTCCTATTTTAGACTCCCTAAGTTTCATGTACACCTCCATCTGTTTCTTCCTCTGTACGTCATTATTTGACCAAGGAATTTCAGTTGTTTAACTCTAAGAATATAATGATTAAAATAAAAACTAAAAAGTTTCTTGCAATTAATATATAGTTACTTACGAGTTCATGGAAGTAGGGGAACACATCCTTCCCTTGGACTTTACTGGCTTCCCCTGCTAATTCATTCAGAGTCTCATACAAAACATTGAATGTTGTTTTCAATTGAGCTGGAAGTGAAAGAGCCAGAGAGGGATTCCACCTGTAAACAAATCACAATCTAATTAGTCAGTGACTTCATTCCACGCCAAATTAATTAAACAGTCAGAAAGGGCAGCGTGATTCCTACTACTTACTCTTCAACTGCTTGGCACAGCAACATCAAGTCCTCAGTGGATTCATGTTTGTAAAACAGATCTACGAGAACATTTTCAATGGAATTGAACTTGGTGTAGGCTATTCTGCTCGTAGCAAACTCTGGCTCAGACAGTGTAGAAGCAATAGCGAAGTGAAGCTGCTCGGGGGACAGAGAGGCAGCTTCCAGTCCATAGCTATTCCACCAACTGTTAAACCATACTTGTTAGGGTTCTTAATTACTGCTTCAAAGCCCAAAAATGACAGAATAAAGCAGTAAGCTCAACATACTCTACAATGGAATCCGTCTCCTTCTTGTATATTGCTTGCAGCCTATTGAACTCCAACTTGGCAAGTTGTAGGAACTTGGGATTTGTCACATTGTATATCCTAAATATCGAGACACAAATCGCGTAATTAGCTAAACGAAATTCTGAGGGGGAGTAATTAATTAACATCGAAGAATTAAAAATTGATTGTTACTCACAGGTAGATGGTCTTGGCGAGCCAAACATCGCTGTCTCCATAATGCTCAAGGTATTCCCTGGCATCAAGTCTGGGGAAGCTTCTCCTCCACGGGTACTCCAAGCCACGAGCAACCTCTTTGCCCAGTGCCTTCTTGCAGGACCACTTGTCGTCGACGTTGTTGTTCTTGACGCAATCCTTCAAGTATGTCTTCACAAAGGATTCGGCTTCCTTCAGAATTTTCTCGCCGGGGAAGGCAACCTGCGAGAAGCGGTACAAGTTGTACATGTCTGATACTCCACGATGCGTTTGGCCTGGGAAGCATATGAAATTGCCATCGTCGTCTCTGAAGAACTCAATCAGATCTGCAAGCAAGTAACTCTTAGTTGGAATACGACTCATAAGAAATTAATAATGAACTTATGCACCATGTTGCATACCTGAGGAGACAGGGTAGCCATATAACCTCATCAGGCGGAGGGCCATGCACGTATCATCAACGTCAGGGACGGTGTTGTCTCTGCCCCAAGAAACGCCTTGTTTCCCAGCATATCTATTCAACAACGATCGATAAATTCTTTAGTGCAATGAATTTAAAGTAGAATTAGTCATGTTTGAATCTAAAATATATTGGTCATACTTGTAAACGTAATCAAGCGTCTCGATGATCTCTTTTTTGAAGAGATGGTCGATCCCAAGTCTCGCGATCGTATCGACGGCCCAGATGCGTTCGAAAAGGTCAATTGGGTATTGGCAGGGAACTGTTCGCCATGTTGAATGAATTAATTTATAACTAAAGCAGTTGACCAACATGAAAAGAGAGAGAGAGAGAGAGAGAATTCAAAATTTTTATATGGATAACTTACGATTGTCTCCAAATCTGTCTAGGACAGATTGCAAGAACTCAAGGCATTTCTTGTCACCCGTCTTCATGTAGACTGCAGCTGTGGAAGAAGCAGAGCTGAGGAAGCTCCCATCGGCAGATTGAAGCTTGAGAATTTTGTCCCATTGAACGACTTCCTGCAAGGCTTCCAACGTGTATAACAGCGTCGTGTGCACTGAATGCATCACTTGCACTGGGATTCTGCCACATAGTTGTAGTTTGCGTTGAATTCGATTTTCCTTGCCGATTAAATCAGTAATTATTAATTAATCAATCTTAACGCATTAATCAGTCACCTGCTCATTTTCTTTTCCCTAAAGTTGACAATTTTTTGAATGGACGGACGATCATATGGAAGATCGACTCCCAGCGTCTTGGCCTCGTTCAACATGGAAGGAAATGCAACCTCGAATCCGCTAGTTATCAGACTCTCGCTCGCGGTCTCTATTTCATCCACATGATTCCTCAAGTAATCTAGACCTGCAAGAGATTAAGTTGTAGATCGATCGATGATTCAAGTCACATGCCAAAATCATTAATATATATTCATTAAAGATATTGACGTACCTTTCTCGATTTGGTCTTCTGCAACGTTCCAGGTTTTGAGTGCAAGGACGCAAGAAAGAGTGCAAATCAATCGATCGAAGACGAGGTAGTAAGAGGGCTCGCCCCAGGAGCCATCTTCCAACTGGTTCTTGAGAATCCAATCAACAGTCTGCGGGAAGTGAGGCCTGCTCGGGTCCTCTGCGGACGGAATCCTCGCCACCCACGCGGTGTCATAAGCAGAAGCGTTCGTCTCGCCGTCGTTCATCGACCGGAATATCTCTTTGATTTCCTTAACAAGCGTCTCCCACCTCTCGTTCTTCTCCTCATCCTTCGCCTAAAAATTTATAAGCTAGCAGTTAGCAGAAAGTACATGCAGCAAGCATGCATGCGCGCACGCAAGGCAGGATCTTGATTAATTTTCAGCTGAGGTCTATATATTACCTGGAGGGTTGGCAACTCGGTTTCTTTTGTAAGCTCGACTTGTGGAGATTGCGTTGCTTTGAGAGCGATTCCGGCACGCCTCTTGCTTCGTGACTGGATGGAAACCGTCTGTTTTCCGTGGTTGAAGCTTGCGCTGCCATTGCTCATCCTCACTAGGGCCAAGCTCCGGCGGCCATTGGCCAGGCCCCTCGACAAGGCGAGGCTGTTGGGAGCAGCAGCTGGAAGTTGGCACAGACTCTCCATGCTCGCTGATCTTCCTCTCCCTCACTCTCTCCGCTTGTGGCTTCTGAAGGTTAATTCGTCTTTAGCAACTGGAGCAGCTAGCTAGCTGTATACGAAAGAGAGGAGGGCGAAGGAATTGGAGTTGGACTAGTGGAGAAGTGATGTATAAGTATGAGCGGTGGCGGGGGTTGCGGATTACTTGCGACACCGCGTTCTTGCATAATAATATGGAAGAAATTAAACAACCGTCGAGTCCCGGCGTTGAGGTGGTTTCCAAGCTGCAACGTCGGTCAACGATGCTATGCGGGCCGGTTCTGACATTGACTAAGAAGTTAATTACATTATAATTTACATATCTTTTCTCTCTCTCTCTCTCTTTTTCTTTTAATTTATAAAAAATTAGAGGTATAATCATCGAAATTGCAATCAAATTTTAGATACATTTTAAAAATATCCAACGTGAAATTTAAATTCTTATTGTATAAAAATTGTCCTTATCTTTTATCATGAATTTTAATATGTCTTAGTTATATATAACTCTGGTTGTAAATTATTCAAAAATTTATTCAATTAATTTATATATTTTATACAACAAATATCTTATCATTTATGGTCCTCGGAGAATTCTACACTACTAATTTGTATTCTCAATCCGGTTTATCATCCTCTCTAAAAAAAATGAGAAAATTATGAATACGAGACTATATTAGGATTTTTTTTGTTTTTAACAAAAAATTATATATATATATATATATATATATATAATAAAATTAGTATAACAAAATTCATATACTTGTTTATCACTGAAAAAATATATATTTGATCGAAGCATTCTCATAATAAAGTGAAAATGTTGATCAAGAATTAAAAAATCTTAAAAATGACGGAAAATAAATCTTGACTAATTTATTATCATATAAATATATTTCAAATCTAATAAATTATAAATATACAATTAATACTTTTTCAACATAATTAACAAAATACATTAATCAAATAAAACAAGTATCGATACCATTAAATATTTAGTAGGATCATCAAATAATTTAGTCTAGTGAGTTAAGTTAGTAATAAATTTTAAAAGGTTAATATTTTTTTTTGAAAAGTAAAGTGTTAGAAATAGTAACATATAAACAAGTATCCATATCATTAAATAATTATTAAGTCAAAAATAATATAAAGATATTTTTTTAAAGTTTAAATTTAAATTCCACAAACTATCATACTTGAATTTGTTTGGAGCATTAATTCGCTTTAAATGTAAAATAACGCCTAACCAAAAATATCTGCTAATGCATTAATTCGCTTTAAGTGTAAAATAACGCCTAACCAAATATCTGCTAATCACGGTACAAAGAGAGAAAACATCGCGGACGCCCATGCCATAGCTCTGTCTCGTCGTGATCTTCTCTTTATGTGGTGGTTGCTGTGTCTCTGCTATAAGATGGTGAAATTAGTCTTATTAATGATAAGATAGATTGTAGACTTTCATCTAACAGTTGATGTAATATAACAATAATATAATCACTATAATTTTTTTTGTGGTAAGAATAAGGTCCACGTCCTGCATTAGCCACTAGAGATTCCAAATTTGTGATTCAAGTTTAATTTATTATATTTGTATGAATAGTAATTATAATATTTTCTGTAACTAACTTTTATTTTATTTTTTTCTATGGCGGAATTGATACGGCGCATCATCCTCTGGCTCTGCACGCCCACTAAAAATATTTTAGAGATGCATCACGTGCACTTAAATCAAATGCGTTTCCTTGCGCTAATTGTTCCTTGGTTAATTATTTTAAAAAGGGATGATGTATATAATTAATGTTTTGCTCAGAGGCATTTGAAAAATAAAACTATGACCGATCGAACGACTTATTTCTAATTGACCCATTGCATTTGAAAAATAATACTGTGTTTGACTATGTTTGGAAGAGACTAAGTGGTTGTTTTCAAATTAAAGTTTTAACTAATCGAGACCGTTCAAAACTCTCAAAAATGGATCGTAAATTAGCGATCGACTTTATTTCCCTAATTTAAAGAAATAAAATTTTGATTATGATGGAATAAAATTTGGATCTCTAATTTGCGATCAAATAAAATTTTCGATCGCAAATTAACGATCGAATAAAATTTAATCGTTGTTTAATAATAGAATAAAATTGGATCGCTAAATTAGCGATGAAATATTTTTCAGTGGCTAATAAATTTTCAATTGCTAAATTAATGATAAAACTAAATTTTGATTATTAATTAATGATCGAATTAAATTTTGATTGTTAATTAATGATTAAAAAAATATTTCATCCCTAAATTACATTTTTAAATTCCTTTCGTGCTCTGTTATTCCCAATCTCTCCATTAGTTCTTGGCCGCCGCCTCACGATCTCGCTGCAAGGTTCTCTCTTCTCTCCCTCTCCCTTATCATCGGTAGAAAGGAGTCGTCGGGCATGCAGGCAAGGTCGCACCTCGATCGTGGCTTCGTGGCGAGGTCAACACTAAGGCACGACATCGCCTACGACCTCGCAGCGAGGTCGGGAGGGCCAGGGTAGAGCACGACCTCGCGCATGGCCTTGTGACCTCTCCGATCTGGTCAGGTGTGCATGGAGCCCTAGTCAGTTGCACGTGTAGTCCGGGCGCACATGCAACCTGGTCATGTGGCAAAGAGATCCATAGGGATGAAGGAGATTTTTTTAAAAAAAAATTATTTTTTTTTGAAAATACCATGCAACAATAACTATATTGTTAATAATTTTTTGATATATAATTTTCATAATGCTATTTGTGCTATTTGATTCGTTCTTATATTTGGAGATAATATTCATTATGCACCAGTTTGGGGTAATAACTCCCATTGTTATTATTGTTTTTTTATGTTCATAACTCTAATTGTTATTTAGTTTTGATTAATGAATATCATTAGAATTTTTTAATATGTATTTTTTTAATTAATTGAGTTAATTAATAGATATAATCTTTTCACTACGTATATCATTTATCAAATTTTAATGATTTAATTAAGTTTAAATTTTTAAAAATGCATGTTTACTTTTACACTTTTAATAATTCCTCTTCTTAGTTATAATGAATATGAATAAAATTTAAATAAATAATAAGTTAGTAAATGAATTTATAACTAATGAATATTTTTGTTATGGGCTGATATATTATAATAAAAAAAAGTTAAAGTTTGGTCAAGGTGTACATCGGATGAGGAAGTGAGGGTCCAAATGGTTCAATGGCTGACTAGCTCGAATGACTCCATGTCAGATTGGCTCCATGCTCGAATGACTGCATGCTCGATTGACTCCATGTCCGACTGATTTAATGGCCTCCCCGATGGAGGTCGATTCCCCAATCGGATCGGCTTAGCTGATGTTACATTTCTATCTAAGTAGCTCCACCAACTTGACGCCCCTCGCTCTTCCCGCCTGATAGTCGCCTGAACGACATGCGGGATGATAAACTACTCGAACTAGTAGCAAACCTAACTCATTATTAATGCAGCATGATCTTTTGCTATACTAGGCATGGGTGATGGGACTCTCTTTTACCACGATGAGATATCCTTCTTACTATCGATGTGACACCTCTTCTATTGATTCTGCATAAAAAGGAACCCGCTTCCTGCGGGCCCAGGTATGCGCGCGCACACACACACATACACTTGCCTCATTCTTTGCATTTCATCTCCCATATTCTACCTCTCCATATCCAGTCGATGGGCTGACTTCGACGTCGAAGTGGTTGAGCTAGGGCATCCCCTGGCCTCCATCCTGACCCTCTGTTTCCTCTTTGAAGCCTTGTAAGATTACGACCTTCTTCCAGCTAGTGGTGGGTTGAGACTCTGTCAACATCGAAGTCAGGTGTTCGGCGATTCATTAGGAGTCGATCCCAAGCAGGAACATAATTGGCGTCGTCTGTGTGAATACTAAGTGCTTGAATTGGTACATTCTGATGGATGACCCCCGAAGGCTAGCCATCATCACCATGATCCATGATGAGTTCAACAAGATTGTGATAGCTGCTGTTTAGGCGGCCTCACAGAACCAACCTATAGCCCATACACCACCTTAAAGGATACTATTCATGTCGATGGAGGTGCCTTAGATTCCTGCTTGAAGGCAGCAGTGACTAGTGGAGGCACTTCGTGCTCCCACTGTGACTCCAATCCGGAAGGTTGGAGAGTGAGATGTCTCTATGGAGTCGGCAGAAGGAGGAACGCCCTCTAGGGACCTTGTTAAGGGCAAAGTGTTGGTGCAAGGAGCACTAGTCCGTCCTTAGAGTTTCGATGTTAAATAATACACCTAGGTCTAATCTATTTGACCAAGGATTGATCCAAACATGACCTAATATTTAAATGTGAGTTAAGTCTAGTCAGGTTAAAGTTGATTAGAAGACTAGTGAGAAGTCCTAGTTGGTTAGATTGGGCAAGAAGAAATCCTAGTTGAGGCTAGACAGGGTTGAGGCTAGGAAGGGAAAGTCTTAATTGAAAGGTAGACAGGGAAAGTCCTAGCTGGAGGCTAGGTAGAGGAAGTCCTAGTTTGAAGGTATCAATAAGAAAAAGTCCAAGTAGGTCAAGGGTGACCGGATGTTTGACAGGTGAGAAGCTTACCTAGGGAAGTGACTAGTTCTAACTGGAGGTTAGGTAAGAAAAAATTCAAATTGGATGGATGTTTGGCAGGTGAGAAGTCTACCTAGGAAAGTGACTAGTCCTAATTGGAGGTTAGGCAAGGAAAATTTAATGTGCGTAGGATATATATATATATATATATTTGATATTTACATTGTACATCTTTCTGCATTTTGCGATTATTTCTTACGTTTGTCACATTCTTTATTTATGTATTTTGCGATTATTTCTCCATTTCCTAGTTTGGAAGTCTGCTCTTGTTTTTATGCTTTTGTAGGATGGCAATGGAGTGGAGAAGGTGAAACGGAAGATTAACCGAAGACAAGGCAAGACAGGGTCGTGCCCCCAAGGCACGACCGTGTTTCAGAACCCTAGGGGTTGTGCCCCCTAGGGCATGGCCATGCCTCAGCCACAGAGTAACATCTTCCCATGGTCGTGCCTTTAACCGTGCCAACACAGAGCAGCAACTTCACATGGCCGTGCCCACCAGGCACAGCCGTGCCTTCATTTTGCAATCCAACAGAGACGCACTAGCCCATGGCCATGCCCTCCAGGCACGACCGTGCCTCTACCCGTGCTTCACCAACAGAGAGCCAACTGCTTATGGCCGTGCCCACTAAGCACGGTCGTGTCTCTGACCATAGAAGAAGGTTCATGTCTGGCCGTGCTTAGCAGGCACGGTCGTGCCTGCCTCCACGTTGCAAAATGGCATGGTCGTGCCTCATAGGCACGGCCGTGCCCCATTTTCCAAGGGCCGCCACACCTTGGCCGTGCCTACTAGGCACGGTCGTGTGACGAGGTCGTGCCAACTGTGTACCCCAGGCCATGTGGCTAAGTACGGCCGTGTGACGAAGGGCGAATAGGGGGAACTATAAATATCCGCCTAAATTGTCCTAAAAAGGAGGAGAGACCTTGGGAGTGAAAAGGAGCCACCAA
>JBBMKF010112287.1:0-20157 GCA_037834155.1 Curcuma caesia
TGGTAAACTTGTCTCGGATAAGTACTTTGATGGAGTTACCCTGTGTAATAGTTCTATAGTTCAACTGACAACAACTTTTCGAATATTAGCATTTATATCAGATGATCCAGTATGTTCTTTCCCCAGCATTACTATATCCTCTTTTCTGGATATGATTTTTATTCCATCTGATTATTTTCTTTTTCTGAAGGTTGTAGCAGCTTCTCTTTTTGAAGAAGGAGCAGTGACTCTTGTATATGTGGTGCTAGTCAATTGCAAATCCATGGTTGAACGATTGTCAAATAGTTACGGTGAGGTCTTTATTGTTTTTATAATAAGTTGGATTCCTTTGTTGTTAGCTCAGTTTCCTCCATTCTAATTATCCAAAGGAAAAGGTACCCAATTCTTTGAATAAATACTTTATCTTTTGGTGTGTCTTTTTTGCTCTCGACAACCCAATTTTTGCTTGAGTAAGTGGTGCTTTGGTTAAGCATAATGGGCTTGTCTATTGCAAATGGATGGCATTTAACTAAGTTGCTTTGGCATAAAGGCCACCTATAGTGCATGAGATTCATTTTGTTATTAATAGGGTCATCCTGCTAGTGATTTGTTTGTGTTGCGAAGAGCACGGTTTAAAAACCACTGTGTTGGTCAACATGGATGCAACATTTGCCCCATTGATCAACCAGAACACAGAAGTGATTGAGGCATTGGAATTTTGCATTATAACCTTTGCATGATTCTCCTTGTCTAGAACACACTGAAGTGGCCCTCTCCCATTGATGAAGTGAACTTCCTCTAATGATGAAGTGCCAAAGAATCAAGGCGGGCAGCTTGTTCCTCTTGTTACAATGACACGAGTCTTCTTTTGAGTTGAGGTGGTTTTCTTCTTCCTTCAGCAATGGAGCAACAGACGATTAATCTTTGGTGATGCTGGTTGAGATATTTTCTCCAGCAGCGAAATGTGTCTTTCCTTACTCCGCTGATATTTCTTCCTCAATTTCATTTGTTGTTTGGG
Source organism: Curcuma caesia (assembly GCA_037834155.1). Classification (NCBI taxonomy): domain Eukaryota; kingdom Viridiplantae; phylum Streptophyta; class Magnoliopsida; order Zingiberales; family Zingiberaceae; genus Curcuma; species Curcuma caesia. The sequence goes on from JBBMKF010112287.1 coordinate 998, forward strand.
CTCAGCACAGGACCCCCGTTTGCCCCTTATCTTCTTCCTGCTGCTGCTTTTAAGGCTTGACACAGGAGTAGCACAATGCTGCATCTTGCTATGCTCAGGCATTGGTGCCTCGTCTTGGAATGAGATTTTAAACATTGATAGAGGGGATTTTATGAACAAGATAAACTTGCCCTTAAAACTAACAATTTCTTTTTTGGTCTTTGTATGTGAGCTAGGCCTTGTTGGATGGAATTGAGGTGCATTGGGACTTGTCTGAAATGATCAGCATTGTAGATCTGTACCATGGTTTGCCATGGTTTGGCCCTAGACTATATTTGTCCAGTCAATGATTTAAACTGATGGTATCTTGATGTAAATCGTTGATTAATATATATGTTTCATTCATTTCATATTGTCGATTAAGACAAGGTCTACATTGACGAACCTCTTCCAGGAAGCTTCTATCTTTTCTGTTAAGTTACAAATAGGGTATGGAGCCATGAGGTTCTAATAGATTCTCAGCTATGTTTTGGTTCTATACAAATTGGATGTTTTTGGATTTATTACGAACTATTAAATGAATCGTAGCTTCCTATTTGGCCTGGTAAACTCAACACATAAACTTTGCCAGAAAGTGAAACAAGGTAGTTTAACCAAAGAAATTTCAGATGATCAATATATAATTTATTGTTTGAACCATTTTGATAGACAAATGTATCTAATTGCTTTCTTCAGATAGTGCCAACTTCAGTATATTCAATGTTTGTCTAAGTTTTGTGATCTACTCCAACTTCAGATTATCTTGTCGATGATGGCGCAGAATACAATACAACCACTGATATACTTCTGGATAGAAGTCATGATCAGAGTCTCATTGATCTGATGATTCCTTCGCTTCTCTTGCTGATAAATCTTCTAAAGAAATTACAAGTAAGTTTCTTGTATTAATAATTTAATATACACACACACATGAGTGTTTATAATTTAATCTATTGTATACTTTGATTACCCTCAACATGCAGCAACAGTCAACAGACAATTCTTATTCTTAGAAAAACAATTTAATTCCTCGGGAAACCACTTTTATTTCATGGTATTCTTTTTGGATTGATTTTTGTTCATCTCAAACTAATTCTTCTTGTTGATTTTGCATCCTTAATGTAGATGCTTGTTATACCTACACACATTCCTTTTGCCCACCACTTTTTTCATCATCTCGAACCACTTTATGATGTAGGTGCTCGTTTGATTTTGTTCATCTTTTTGCTTGTTGATTATGCACACTTAATTGAAGGTGTGTCTACATAAATTTGTTATGACTTAGGGGCTTGCTATAATATTTTTTTTGCATAATTTTTATCTACTGGTTTATTTTATCTGCTAAATAGCAAGTTTTTAGTTGGCCATATCCTCATAAGAACTATTTCTTGTCTCTTTGCAAGTCTGACTTTTTATTCCTTGTTATCATAGTTATCATCAAGCTATTTATGTTATGATATTACTAACAAGATGATATTGCTAATTTTTTGCTGATTTATGATTCATGTTTCTATGCCACAATATGGTGTTTGACTGGTTTCTGTGTTGGTTCAAATTAAACATATTCAATCAAAATCCTGCTGTTGACGAGAATTTACAGCATTTCCCTTGGCAGCATAGTATCAATTTTTTTTAATAGAAAATTATCTTTTCTTACATGACATCTTCTCATTTTAGGATGCTAAAGACGAATATCGCAACAAAAAATTAATGAATGCCCTTTTGCAGTTACACCGAGAAGTAAGGTAAAGTATTCCTTTTTTTTTCTTAGAATGATCACTTGCTCTGTACATCTAAGATGAACTTTGATTTTGCAGTCTGAAATTAGCAGCATGTGCTGCAGATTTGTCATTCCCCTATCCAAGCTCCACTGTTGGTTTTAGTACTGTTTGTCATCTTCTTACATCGTCGCTTGCATGCTGGCCAGTCTTCGGTTGGACACCTGACCTTTTTCACTGCATTCTCGAGAGTGTTCAGGCAACTTCATCACTTGCCTTGGGTCCAAAAGATGCTTGCAGTATCTTTTGCCTTCTGGTTTGCATCTTTTATTGGCTTATAATTCTTCATTTAACGTCCAGAAGATTATAATGTTTTGATATTACCATTTGTGTGTTTCATTTCCATGCGAAGGGTGATCTGTTTCCAGATGAAGACATCTGGTTGTGGAAAAATGAAATGCCTCCACTAAGCGCACTTAGAACCTTGAGTATTGGGACATTATTAGGCCCTCAAGCAGAAAAAGACATCAACTGGTACTTGCATCCAGAACATACATCAGTTTTACTCATGCAGTTGACACCACAACTTGACAGAGTTGGCCAAATTGTGTTGCATTTTGCATTTTCTGTATGTACTGACTTCAACTGCAGATTTTCAAATTTTCTCTTATACTTTTAAATAAGTTCACATCACATAGCTTAATTGCTGCTTTCTATAGGCTCTACTTGTTCTACAAGATATGCTCAGGGTTTTCATTATTCGCATTGCTTGCCAAAAAGAAGAATGTGCAGTTGTCCTGCTGCGCCCAATATTTTCTTGGCTGGATTCTCATATTGATGAAACCTCCTCATCAGAAATGGATACTTTTAAGGTTATGTAACAATATGATTATAATTTACTTTCTAAAGAGAACTTAAACATAACATTATAATTTTATTTATTTTCAGGTGTATCAGTTACTGCATTTCATTTCTAGTTTGTTGGAACATCCCCACGCCAAGGTGAATTAAGTTATATTTCACTGTGCTTTTTTTTTCCACCAGAAAGTATTGATTCAGTTAGTTTGTCTTTTCCAGTTGTTATTACTTAAGATGCAGGCATTAAGGATAATGGGAAAAGTTCTTCTAAGATGCAGTAACATATCTAAAACAGAGGGAAAGCTTTCTCTGGAAATTAGAGTTCCCTCTAAAAACATTTCTATGCTAACTTGGAGCTTTCCTGTATTCAAGTCTGTGTTCTTGGTGTTCACTTCACAATCCCCCGTGAAACAAAGTCCATCACTAGAGACGTCAGTAAATTATTATATTTGGTTTCTCCCTTTTTTCCTAATCAGACATCATGCCATATATTTCATCGTGTAAGTATATATAATAGTATTCTTTGAATTTATAGGGAAGTGGATAGCATCATGAATGAAGAAAGTTGCTTTATTGTACATCAAATCCTTGTACTATTACAGGTAAGTTTGAAATTTTGTTCTTAATTTGTGACAAGTTGTTGGAGTATTTTTTTTATGATAGTGTTAACCTCATATCAATTTTTATTTTGCAAGATCACTTGACTCATTCCACACCTACCTTGCATTCATTTATGCCATTTTCTTATGTAAGATTATTATTGCATTGACCATCATACAAACCGTGGTTTGAATCTTCTGTTGTATCGGGAGGCACTTGAAATGTACTCTTCCAATAAATTAGCAAAATTACCACTTGTATTGATATCATGTATGCTAGCATTATATATGCCTTGGTATGCATCAATGATGGATACAAGGAATATTTGCTCTTTTTTTAAAATCTTAACACAGTTGATTATCTAATTGTTGTAGCTTTATTTTGACAAGTAAACAAGTGGAAGATTAGTGTAAAATTTGTATAAATTCATCTCAATGCCTTGAAGTAAAATGACTAAAGTCAATTTTGATTCAATTACTAATTGATATATCATATACTCTTATTATTACTAGAAAATTTAAGTGAAAAGAATTGATTGGAGTAAATCCATTTGAATATGTTGCAGTAAGCTTTAACAAAATTAAATCTAACTGATTGTCTGATTTCAATTGTCTTACTTTTAATTTTATAATTTCAATAGTCTTGCTATGCTTCAGCACATCTGAAGTGTGCAGAGTGTTAGAACAACATGGTGCTACGGTGTTGAAATCATACTATCCACTTGAGGATTAGAACTTAGGTAACTTCTCTTCTTCTTTATCTCTTTCTCCCTTCACCTTCAATTTCCCACAGGCACAATGTGTTGGCACTTTAGAATGCTACCGAAAGAGTTTCATTTTGATGGATCACTGCAACTATATCGCACACCAATTTTAAAACCTGATACAAGCAACTTCATTTATTCTCAATTATTTATGTGGACTAGTACTCTTCAACAACTATCAACTATTCATAAAGTACTTAAATATAAGAGTTAAACTATGAGATTTGATTCCCAACTTACTAAGATCATCAAAAGTGAGCTAAGTACCTTGAGATTTATGCTAGGTTTGAGTAAATATGAGAGTTTTAAGCCAGGTGTTAATTTCTGATTATCTGATAGGGGTGCTGTTACAGCTGTCTTGTAGTCTGCCTGCTGGACCAAATCTCTTTCTACGTGTAACTTTTTACCAAATTAGTTAACAAAATTTGATGCAGGATTAATTACTCTTGAAGATCATCTTTATGAGCAAGCTGACTTCAAGTTATAGTTTTAAAGCTTAGCCTTACTCTTAAGTGCCTACCAAAACATCTTCTAACATACTGTATTTGTTTCTAGAATTGCAAGAGGTAGCCCGTCAAGGCGCTATGATCATGGGTTGTATGGCTTCACTTGAGTGAAACAAGACTTGTGATTGAAATAATTATAGAAATAATTAGAGGCGACTATAATAGTTAATACAAAACTGAAACTACTTGTACACAAGCCAATACATTCTGGTCAATTTGATTGGGCAGGCCTGCTCGGGCCAAACTTCTTGATTGTTTTGACCTTGAGAAGGGAAAATATTTTCCTTAATGTGCACCAAACATAGGAAAAATATTTTCTACAGATTCTAGTAACTCATCTAAATAATAGAACTAATGAAGTGATTGTCATATCAGATTACCATTATCAAGATTATTGTAGCTCAACTTGTATCCTTGTATAGTTTTATTAGATTTCAATGGAAATTTTTTAATTTCTTTAAGAACAATGACCATCTAACCTTTTTGCATCACCAGGTTTTACCTGTAGGAAGGGAGTTGCTATCTTGTCTTCTCACTTTTATGGCAATAGTTTCATGCTGTCAGGGGAGAAGTGCTCTTGCGTCTGTAGTTTTTGATAAACAAAAATGTGATGAGGGGACTATTGATGGAAATATGTATGTTGCGAATGATTGGAGATCTCCTTTCCTTTCTTTCTTGAAAAAACTTGCCCAGTCATTAGATGCCAAGGAGGGTTCTGAGGCTGTTGTGGTTGATATACTTTGTTCATTGTCTCTGTCTGCATCACATCTAACAGTACAAGATGACAAGTAAGTTTGTTCTTGCCACAATGTGAATTTCTTTGTTTTATAATGTTTTTTTTCCCTTTTTTCTATCCATGTATGACATTGGTTTAAAGTGATTCTAATTCAACAATTTTACTCAATTTCATTCATTTTCACACTCAACTTGAGCAAATTTTACTAGATATCCTTGAATTTAGAATGTAATTTAAGCAACTTATAGTTATTCTATTTGTATCTCTAGTTTTTTTCTTAAACTTCTCAATCTTTCTTTTCTTTGTGAGATGTCATTTGTGAGAAAAAAATAAGATTGACCATCGCCATTAGTCTGATACTCAACTATCCATATCGGTGTTGACCAATTCTGCCAACTAGGACTAGGCCCACTGTTGCAATACTAAGCACTTCTATACAAGGTTTAAAATATCTGCCTTAGAAACAATGTAGCCTTGGTGTCATGCTGATGGCCCTAAGTAAGAGGAAAGAAGTAAGAAGACTTTGAGAATGGAATCAAGAAGAAGAGGTAGAAAAAGAGTAGGATGAACTGTATTTTAATCCATTCTTCTGTCATCTTGATTCAGATCAATTGGTCTAACCTAGTAATTTGGCTTGACTAGTTTAACCAATGATTGTATGGATCGATCCGACTAGGTGCACAATAAAGTTGCCTGGCACTGTGATAGCAGTGGCTATCACAGATACTTATCTGTCATGTGTTCACATCTATTGTGCAGATTACCAATTTTTCAGCCAATTTTTCTGGAAAAGGAACAAAAAAACTCAAATAGGTTTTCTTTTTGTGCTTACTGAAGTGGGTAAACATGTATGATCTTCAGTTGTGCTTTTAGTAAATTCCTGTTTGATGACACAGTAAAGGAAATGGATGTAGTTTGTGAAAATAAATTTTTTTAGCATGTTGCCGTCCTACTTGTTGCTTTGAGTTGTTTCAAATTAATTTTGCACTTATTAGGCCTCACATTTACCATCAACTATTGTCCATGTTAAGCAAATATGGTAATATGCTTTGAGCTTCTGAGGTTACTTAGTAGACATTCAATGTCCCGGCTCAAAGTGATGAAGACACTTGGCATAACAATTTACTGAACCGATGCTAGTACCAAGATCACATGGACAAGTATAAAATACTTGAATTTGCACATGTTAAGCACAAATTCACAGTCACTATAAGTAAACTAAGCTGCAAGCAATTATTTCATGTCTTTCAGTCACTTTATCACTTACTTTGATTTCACATTTCTCTGAAATATACACACAAAATGTTCCTAAATTCTGGCACCTTTTTTTTCTTGATCCATCTCACATCAATCACTTAATCCCTTCCACCATTCCCCCAACAGATGTTGATTCGATGCTAACTGCTGCACTCATGCCATTTGTTTAGATTGTTTCTAAGTAAAACACCCTAGCAGAAAACTTAAAATATTCATACAACATTAAGAAAAACAGTGTAAAACATTAACAAAAGCTTATCACAGTAAATTTCAGTGAATAAATAATCCATACCAAAATTCCAAGGATTTAATAGAAAATTCCTGATCAAATCCAATATTACAGAGTAAAATTTCACAGTTTCATTGTTATCCAATTATTGCTCAATCCATACAAAAATCTATAACAATTTTAAACATGAGTCGGTGATACCTTAGCAAATCCTAGATAATTAAGAACTCAAATATTAAACACAATAGAACAGTACAAAAATCACTAAACATTATATACAAAAGAGTTCCATCAATGTTCCTTCAATCAAGGCCCTTTGAAATCTTTGTGAATTTTTAACATTAGCTTTAGTCACAATAATAGAATAAAGTTAAAATCATAAATTATAAGCACCTTAATTGACTACCCAAAATCCAACAACTTATAAATTATCAACTGGTTTGGTCGTAGAGGGACTTGGACTATATAATTCATGACAGAGTATGGCACTTAAAGGCCATCTTTTCGTGCATTTGGGGAAGAAAGCATGCAAATCAACACAAGTGTGAGTAGCAATGCAATATATGCATAAACTCATTTAACAAAGTATACATTTAATATAATTGTTTTAGATGTTTAACACTCAACTAATCCGTTATTGGTTCCTTTTAGCTTTAACTGCCTTCATACGTATTTCAATATTGTTTATTCTTCCTTATGACATCCAAATTTCCATTTAAAGTATGTTTATGGTTATGGTGTGTCATTTTGGTTATATTGCCTTAGGTTGGATGGAATCTTGATTTTAAAATGCCTTTTCGGGCTTTCATCTGATGTCAATCATGCTGAAGATGAGAAGTTGAAAAATGTGTGTGATACAATTGAAAATTTGGAGCAGAGAATTATTCATGATGAGGATATAGCTCTATTGGTAGGAAAGGCAACACTCTTGCAGGTATGATAAGTATATTTTCTATTTTTTTCTGAAATAATAGGTTATACAATTAAAATTGAGTACATATAGCATAAAGTACAATGAGGGATAATATTTATGTAGACAACCCAAATAGTTTGGTATAATGGCTTTTTGTCTATCATTAGCACACTTTAACTTGCAGGCCAAGGATTCCTTAAAGTCTATGTTATCTTTATTGCAAGGTCCTTCCAGTTCTTTTGGCTCTGTTTCAGGTGAAGATTCTTATAACCCTTGTGTTAATGTTCAATCTTTACTTATTCCATCACTTATGCTGCCATTTTTGACAGAAATGTCAAGGTCTGATGAAACAGTGTTACCATTGTCAAACATTTGGATGTTGAACCAAGATGTTAAAGAAATTAGTAATGAATTTGCTACCGGAGAATTTGCAGAGAAATTCATGTGGGACTGTGCTGATTCTTCTCTTGATAGACAATTGACATCGACCCTCTCTTCTAGAAGAAAATTGGCTTTGGCAGATGGACCAAACAAACGTGCACGTGAGAGCCTTGGGTCTGAAGCGGTTGGATCTAGTGTATTGTCTCGAGGATTGAGTATTGCTAGTGCTTCTTCAGCACCTATGCGGCGAGACACATTTCGCCATAGGAAGCCTAACACCAGTAGACCACCTTCCATGCATGTTGATGATTATGTTGCTAGGGAGAGAAACATTGACGGTGCAAGTAATGGGCCAAATACAGGAAGTTCTGTTCGTGGGATTTCCATTAGTGGAAGACCTCCGTCGATACATGTGGATGAATTTATGGCAAGACAAAAGGAGCGCCAAAACCCTATGAATACAGCAGTCGGTGATAGCTCACAGTTCAAGAACTTGATGCATGCCAATTCCAGCTATTCTGGTAAGCCAGATAAACCACAGCCAATGAAGACAGATCTAGACGATGATCTTCAAGGGATCAATATTGTGTTTGATGAGGAATCAGAATCTGATGAACAACTACCATTCCCTCAACCAGATGAAAGTTTGTGTCCCCCTGTTGTCATTGGAGAAAGTTCGCCAAGTTTGGTTGCTGCTGAGATTGAAGGTGATGCAGATGAGACTACTCGGCATTCTGTAGAACCACCTTCATCAATTAGAGATGGAAGCTTACGTGCTGGTAATCCTTTAGGGAAATTAGCTTCAATGTCTGAAGTTCCAGCATCTCAAGAAGTGAATGCTTCTTCAGAGAACTTCACTGGCATGGCTGGTGAAAATTCTTCTTGTGAGCAATCTGAGGAATCAAAATATGTGTCTCCTAATGATGGGTCACGAGTTTCTATTCACCATCCTCTGTCAAAGACTATGGGATTTTCGCCCCACACACAGAATCTATCTCCTGCTGCATCCTCAGTGCTACCTTTGCCATCATCAACACGTCATCAGAGTAACAGCCCACAGAGAGGTGCTGATGGTTCCATATCTTCTGGATCACACGACAAATCAAGAATTCTAATGAATCAACCTCCTTTACCCCCAATGCCCCCTCCTGCTGCTGTATCGGCTCACATTTTAGAGCCTGTGGGAAGCCACATATTGCCTTTCTCAAGCAGTGCAAGGGATGTGCAGCCTCCAATCCCTTCAGGATATCCTCCACGATTTTTTGATGTAGGTATCAGTAAATTTCATAATATGAACCCATCTGTAATAATGAACTTTTTATAACTCACAGGTTACCTTTTTTCTTTTTCGGGAAAATGAGCTTTCTATTTTTGTTTTGCAGCCTCAATCAGATAATTCACCATCAACTAGCAGTAGTTCATTTGCAAATGCTCAGCCTGGTATTGATTCCAAGTTACATTGGAATATGACATCTAGCAGTAGATTTCGTTCTGACAGCTTTACTTCTACTACCTCAGTACAACCAGTGCCACCTCTCCCTCCTGTGCCACCACCATTCTCTGCCTCTGTTAATCATTCATCTAAAATATTTTCTGGTTCCCAGGCTCCAGTTAGCAATCCGATAACCAATGCCGGAGCCCAGACTCATATAGCTTCCAATAACCTGAATAGCACAAATTATGGAGCTTTGTCCGTATCTGGAAATAGCTTCACATCTTATTCATTACCAATGTTTACATCACCTTTATTTATTGGCCGGCCTGCTTCTGTATCTGGGACATTTTTCAGTTCATCGTCAATGCAGAATATCCAAAACACATCAAGCCTTTCACAACATTTTACTGGCTCTCAGTTTGCTTTGCAGTCTGTACTACCCCGGCCACCACCACCTCAACCACAACCACGCCCTGCTCAGCAACTGGCACTGCCCAATCAACTCTTGCAAACCCAATCTGATCAAGCCATGCAGCTTCAGCAAAATCCTGTCCAAGTTCAGGTTAATCAATTGCAGATTCCCCAGCAAATTCAGGTTCCACGAGTACAACTTTATTATCAAACACAACAACAGGAATCTGTCTTGCAACCCGGACAGTCAGCGCTTGAGCAAGTTCATCAACCGGCTCAAAATCTCCAAGCTGATAATTCCCAATTTCAACAAAAAGATTCGGGGATGACTTTGCAGCAATATTTTTCTTCTCCCGAAGCCATCCAGGTTTCTGTCTAATACTAAGTTGTATTTTCCATGGTCTTGTATTTTTTGCTCCTGCATCTGAGTCCTTTTTCTTTTGGTTTACTAGTCCCTGCTGAGTGATCGGGACAAGCTTTGCCAGCTTTTGGAGCAGCATCCAAAGTTAATGCAAATGCTTCAGGTTTCATCCATTTTCAACTTTATCTCAATTCATTTACTTTACTCGATTATTTTATTACAAAACAGTTAAATTTGTGCTACTTAGCATTCAAGCTTCATTTTCGTAGTTAAGATGTAGCTGTCATGATTACATACTTACGAATGCTCCACCTTCATTAATTGTTCAATATATTCTCATTTCTACAATTTGAATGGTCTTCCGACCTAGAACTGCCAATCGTTGTCCTATTCTGTTCTATTTCCTGTTTTTAAAATTTGATCAGACTGGCTGGAGTTTAACTTTAATCTTGAACCTAATGCAAAACCAAATCCTGGTTGAACCAGATATGCCTAGCTAACTGGAAAAACTGGAACTGAAAGTGCCACTTGTTCACCTGCCCCTGTTTTAAGAAATCCGATCCTCATTCTGTCTGATTTCATGTTCTCATTCCAAAGTTTCTTATTGCTGTATTATTCATTACCACAATCGTGTTTCTCAATTTGACTTTCCACCAACTTTGCTCATGCAGGAACGACTAGGCCAACAGTAGACCTTAGAAATGGAACCGAGAATGCCTGTTTCTTCTATGAGCCAAATGAAGTTAGAACCCTAGCAATGCATTTTGTGCAATTTCCGATTTTTGGCAGAAGCAGACAGAAGGCTTCCAAGTCAACCTGCAAAAACAATAAATATCTATTTTTTTTATGTGTTCAAACATTTTTGTACATTATTCGTGCAGTTGTAATATTTGTGTTCAATCCTGTTGGGAATTCTCCATCTGGGTGACTTGTATTGTATTTACTCGAATTTCTCCCATGGAATTTGTAGGGAGCATAGGTTAAAAGACAATGGTTGGCTCATGGTTAGAAACGACACGACCTCATCTCGTAATCTTTTATTCATTTGTTTACGTTGTTACATGATCTTTTACAAGTTAGATGAGAGATTAGATTAGAGAATTGATCTTTTAATTTATCAGACTTGACTATCTTAAAAATTTAGAATGCTTGTATTTATCCCAAGTGGTAAGTATGGAGATATGTGTTGTTTGAGATTTTAAGTTCAATCCTTTTAGCAACATGTATTTGTTGATTGACGTGATGTACGATTTAAGTCTTAGCAACATGTATATGTATTTGTTGACTGAGGTGTTGTGCGATTCAAGTCTTAACAATATGTATTTGTTGGTTGAGGTGTTGTTTTGGTAGTAGACTTTTATTAACATAGTGGTATTGTGTTTTCAAAAAATCTTTCAAGGGGTTTTTTGATATGGGGTCGTTTCAGTGGTGGGGGTGGTCACTATAAAAAATTTATCCACTACAATTTGGTTGAAGCATTTTATCTCAAATGGTAAGTATGGAGATATGTGTTGTTTGAGATTTTGAGTTCGAATCCTTTTAGTAACATGTATTTGTTGATTAAGATGCTATGCAATTCAAATTTTAGTAACATGTATTTGTTGACTGAGGTGCTGTTTCGGCAGTAGGTTCTTATCATAGTGGTACGGTGCTTCTAAAAATTCCTTTAGGGGGTTTTTTTGATATGTGGTTGTTTTGCTGGTGGGGTTGGTTACTATAAAAAATTTATCCATAAAAAAAAGTATCCATGGTATGGTGTCACAGTAGGACATCCAGATTGTCACTCAGGCACTCACGGTTCAATTTTCAGCTATGGCGTATTTGCAGGAATTTTTCTCTAAATAGAAAACGTAATCAAAAGATGCTGGGCGTTTGGGCTGATCGTTATGTGTACTTTTTGATTTATCTTAGTGGTCAGTGGGAAACTTTTATAGGACCGGATTAATCATCTTCAGGGATAGTTAATAAGACTAATTTAGATATATCATTTAGAATGCTTGTATCTAAGCTAATAACAGTTCGTTCAGTGTCTTTTTGTTTTGTTTGTCAATATATGTATTCTTTTAATATCATAATGGATGAGTAGAAATGTTTAATGATCCAAACTATGCAATAATTTTTTTAAAAGTAATATCAGCGTTTGGGATTCGCTAAATTAATCTTAGAGATGGATGATTTTTCTTCTTGATTTACTTATTAAATTTGAATTGCAACGTACACAAATTCAAAAATCGATCTCTAGAATATTCATCCCTATGCACAACACAACGGTGAGAATCTCATGTGGCCAAAGACTAACTAAAAAACACATCTAACATCATTGTTGGTTTGCAGAGGAATTGCCATCACTACTGTTTTCACTAGAACAAGGGACTATATTTGTATAATAACTAAGCTTTACAATTTGCGAAGAACAACAAAACTTCCATTGCCAAGAATTGCACTGCCTATGCGAGTGCTCCGAGCTTTATGCATGAATTGATGAGGCAAGCATCGAAGAGTTTCTTCACAATTTTAATTTGCTCAACTCGATCTTCTTCACTGGGTATGTGTATGCTTCATAATCTATTTGCTGGCCCAGAGTGCTCAGCTTTGTGAGTGTTGTTATGAGATCAACCTGAGATGAACAAACAACCATTAGACCACAACAGAGATCATGAAATTTTGCAAATATGTGCACCTACTAAAGAAATCTATGGTGCGTTTGGTCAGTAGGGGATTGAACCTAATGTGGTAAGAAGATTTATATAGCTGACCTCACTTAGTGACATAGTGACTTGATTGATTGTTGTTGTTGTATATTTCTTTATCATGTAAGTCAACCCTCCAAAATATTTATTATGAGCGTGGAACAAGCAGACTCATCAGTTGGGTCTGACAAATCGAGCACACCACTCAGGTTGATCGCATCGCTCAAGCAAATCAAGCAGAGCAAACTGAGATTGGGCTAGTTGAGCTGAACGAACCGATCAAGCATAGATGGTCAAACAATCCTGTTGAGCCATGATAGACAAAGGGTCCAAGACGGATAAGGTGAGCTAAACATGGCAAACAAGCCAAAAAAACTAGTCAGTTCAATTGAATGAGTCAACAAAACTGGTCAGACTGAGCAAACAAACAAGTCAAGTTGCTAGGATCGCAGATGCAAACCAATCGAATCAGTTGGGCTCGATGGGTCTGTCACATCAGGAACCAATAGGCTGGGTAGTTGATATGGATCAATCGCATTGAACTGGGTTGATTGTGCGAGCTAGACAAGTTGAACAAAAGATATTCCACTTTTATGGTTGCGAAAAACTCTTCATTGTTTATATCCCTATAGCTTTCCTACCAAACAAACAAATAATTATTCAATGTCTGTTCAATTCTACGAACCAAACAAAAATAAAGGTTATCCTCTTTAATTCCCTTTTTATCCAATTCCTAACATGTAAATCATTTGAAGAACACAATCAATTGTTTGTTTGACATGAAATTTCTACAGTAAACAAAAAGAAAAGAGCCAGTAGAATACAATATCTAAATTTTGATTAGGCATACTGACCTTCTACTTAACTTCTAATAGAAGAGTTTGACTTGCATTTCTTGTAGTAGGAACAGTATAAATGATGAAGGTTAATAAAAACAAGTATTGCTGAAATTTTGTTTTCGTAATTATAATCACCTCGTAATCGGTTTGAGATACAGTTTCTCGGCTTCGTTGATACTTCTCGACCCATGGTCGGACATCAGGATCAGTTGACAAAAGGCTCTCTGTTGCCAACTGATCAGGACCGAGAAATGCAGACATCACTGCAAGCTGCAAAATTGTGAACTAATCCTTAAAACATAGATTAGCAAAAAGTATAAAAATAAATTGAGGGATATACTGATGGAGGGATCCGAAGAATTCAGATATCGATTACCAGAGTAAATCCTAGATTCTAGAGGAAAGAAAGTATGTTGGAAGCTCAAAAGAATTTTGCAAATGTGTTAAACTATTTACACTAAAAAGGATGCTCTTATCTCACAGAATCATATTCGTTGAATGATTTGTATGTTGAAATCCTAGATGAGCAGTTCTTATCGTGGTCTTGATACGGCAGGGCATAAATAGTAGAAACTACATGTTCTGATAAATTTTATCAATGGATACAAGTTTTTTTCCCCAACACTATAACAAAGATGATATTGTATGTTACTAAGGTAAACAATGACCGTGGCACAGATGTTGGTTTGGAATTAAAATTTTGAACATTTAAATAGTTGCAAATGGTGGCTAAATTTTAAAGGAAAGTACCTGGCGAGGGCCAAAGCCTATGGTGATGAACTTTTCTTTCATTTCCTGAACAGAAGCCTTGTTCCACTGAGGGATCCTTCCTTCCGGATCAGGAGCATCAGCATCTTTTCGCCCAAATTGTCTGTCAAACAAGCCCCACTGAACAAATGGGAAAGGTGCATCATTTTATCATCAGAAATTTTTAACACAGCTCATCAAATAGAGAGTTTCAACACAGTTCATCTACTTTCTCTTGTATTCAATGATTCAATTCTTATTGAATGTATCGAAGATGACCTCAATTTTCTTTCAGAAAATCTAGTACAGGGTACTCTACATTGAGGACAAAGATCACAGGGAAAAGGTACAAATAGTAGCAATTGATATCTTAACAGCACCCTTATGCCAACTTCCGAGATTGGAAATGCAAAACAGGCAGTGAAACAAGGAACATGGATTAGCCATTGTAAGGCAAGAATTTCCTGAAGTGCTCAATGCAAATCCTAGTCTTGGTCCCTAATACAATACTAGTTGTATCAAATTATAAACTAGACCATTGGATATATAGCCGCGTAAACAAACAAACTTCTAAAAGGCTGACACCCATTATATATCCAATACCAAGTCTGTGGAGGCATGAGCCAATTCCCATTAAAAGGTAAACTGAAAATCGATACATTGTCTACAGAAGTAGTAATATTATTTGGAGTCTTCTGAGGTTAAGATCCTTAAACTTAGCCTATGATAACAACTAGATCTCATATAGAGACTCTGCAGCATGATCAGCTTGCTGACTAGATATCTGTAAAATTTACTACCGGTAGGGAGCCCACATAAAAAAGATGCTGCAGCTCTTTAAAAGACAAAAAGATTGTGCGTAATGATTTCACACCATCGTCTCTGTTGGAGTAAATGGAATTAAGGAGATAGATTGCAACTTAGCTTCGTTCCTCCAGCACAATGGTGCTTAGCAAAGATTGTGGTTCAAATTGAGAGCACTTTAGGCTGAAATTCAATAGTGAACTGAAGGGGATTCTTACCAACAGTTGTTAATACCAATACACAAAGGATTATAAGTCTAGAGGATTTAGCCTATAGAAGACATAGTGGGCCATAATATAAAGGAAAAACATTCCAATCATGAATTGGGCTCGTAAGAATCATAATAAAAATCAAGCTAAATCTAATAATATCTGGCAGATACAGCTGCTATTTAAAACAAATTGATGGATATCTTCACTGATTTTGCTAATGCATGCTCAACTGGTGCACTGTAACACAGTTTTTTCTTGGATCATTTTCAAAATTTGGATGGAAGTTGTTACTTGTCATCTATATATTTCAAAAATATTGATAAATATTAATGATACACAATTCACTGCCCTTTCTCTTTATCATGTATCATCAGGTGCAACAACAACAACAACAACAACTAAGTCTTATCCCACTAAGTAAGGTCAATTATATGGATCCTTTCACGCTATTGAGTTTTATTCCCTATTATATCATCATTTATATTTAAATAAATTTTATTTTATTTTATTATTGTTAACCAAGTCTTCTTTGGTCTTCCAATTCTTCGTTTGATATGCACATTTATCATAATTTCACGTCACCTTCCAATCTATAGGCAGAGGTTTTGCACCCAAAATCCAAAGGCATGGCATAGTAAAAAAAAAAAAAATTAACTTATGAGAATCATAGGGACCCTCAGCAATTGATTATTCTATCCATTATTACAATAACACAATAAAATAAATGAAATGATATAAAATTCAAAAATGTCTTTAGATATCAAAGAAAAAGGATGTTTACACTAGATGAATCAACCCTCACTCTTAGTCAAGTAGCTTACTTGAGATATTGCCTACAAATGAATCAACCCATGTTCTAAATCAAGTAGGTTTCTTGAGGTGTTGTCATTTGATCATCATGAACTTATTAGCATTTCTAGGGGAGGATAAGAAAATAGTATTAACTCTTTTTGGAAAAATAAATAAATTTCTCATTTATGGAACCAACCTGACCACTAGAGCCATATATTGAATAAAGAAATATTCCTTTGTCTTCCTTCCCTCCACATTTCTTGATTGCAGAATCAATAAAGGTTTTCTTTATCGCTGATTGGGCTGTGTTTATAGAGTTCATTAAAGTCAAATAAAAGTCTATTATAAATGCTGTAAATTCAATGGAAATTATATTACAAACATACAAGTGACTGAGGTCACAAAACTATGACCATATCACTTCGCTCTAAATATTATCAGCATAGGTTCTAAGTTATCAATCCTTAATATGGAGGCATTGTAGATAAGAACAAAAAAAATAGTCCTGACTCCTAAAGCCTGCTTTTTTTCATAAAGGATATCTCATAAAAACTGCTCATCGTAGATTAAGCTGATCAACTTTAATATACAGTCTTAGAAGCAGAAGATCTTGGAGCATTCTATGTAAGAATTAGTGTCTTTTCAATATATTGCTTCTACACTAACAATTAGCTCACCGGCATACTGGATAAGGTCTGCAAATGAAATTGGACCACCTTTGGAATATGAGTCAATCTCTTTCTTGGCTTCAACTAGGAGATTCAACGAAGCAGAAAGCCCACTATTTTCAGGTCTCCCTATTTCAGGGCTAATGAGAAGGAAAAAAGGATTAATGGAAGAATCTGGTTATGCAACCAATCTGAGAGTAGAAGATACAGAAAATCTATAGAAATGAGACTTTTTTGTGTGTAATCAGACACATACCTTAAGCGAATTGATCCATTGGGGCCTCCAGATTTTGTAGCCTAGAAATTGACTTTCAAACTCAGCTGACTGCCCAGCTTAACTGTATTACATGAAATTGAAAGGAAAAATATCCTCCTATCTTGGATGAGTAATCGAGGCATTACCTTGTCATACGTCATGGCATCATTCAGTGCGAGAATAAGTATGGATGGAATAAGATCTGAATGTTCCTTTAAATGATGTGAAAAAGAAACGTCTCAGAATATAACAGATACAAAATTTAGCCCATCATTGATATGAGCCTTGACAAAGCTTATGTTACAGTTACCTTTATAGCTTTAGAGAGAGTATCTTTTACACTTGCTGCAACCAAAATAAAAGGAAACTTAATCCTGAGAAAAGTTGCTTACTTCAATAAGGAAGGATATACCAATATAAGTGAAGCTTACATTGGAACTCAGAACGTTGCCGACGTTGAATCAAATCAGCAGCATAGGAAACTTCAGTGAATGGCCCTGCGGTTGCAACCAATTCCTATTTGTCACAATGAGCGTAGGGTCATTAATCTTTCTTTCAATACATCAACAGGTTTTTGCACAACAGGAACAAGTAATGCAAAAGCATAATCATAGCTCAAGAATGTGTCTGATTTGGCAAGGGAAGAACCAGTTCTAGCTATATTAAATCAGAATGTAGGACATGAATAAAAAATATTATTATTTCTTTTTGAAATATCCAATTTGCTACTAGTAGCAAATACATTGCATGAAATTTGTAAGGAATAGAGGTTATTTTTGTTTACACTGATCCAAGAACTCTTTTATTACTAAACATTGTAGAAACAAGTTTCTGGAATGGAATATAATCAAAAAGCATCATTTCTTCATTTTCTTCAACAAAGAGGAAGGTCAGGGAAATTCACAAGGGACAAAGATTATTCTTGTTTACACTAGCCTAGGTTCTCTTACATTCTCGAACATTGAAGGAACATATAGCTACATAGACACTACCTAAACAATCTTTTATTATGGCAGTTCATTAAAAAAAAAAAGCGCCCTTTCTCTTTTTCCTTCAACAAAGAGGAAGGTCAGCTAAAAGTCCATGAATAACAAGCAGATGAGATCCAAATGTAGCTGAAAGTGATAGATATACCATGCCAACTGCAGCACCCAAGCAGTTAAGAACATCCCTTCTAGTCGGCAGGCATCTTTCGCCTGCATCGGCAAGGCCAAAGTCATCGGCTTTGTGATAGCAGCAAACCCCTCCCTGCTTCTATCAGGTAATAGTGCCAAAAAAACAACAAATTTAGTGGAATCCACACAAATGCACATCAAAGCGGCAAGATAATGCACAGCAAGAACCGGAAGCATACAGGAAGAAAGCGAGGACGGAAGCGGAGCAAAGTCGGGGCGGAGAGGAAGGAGACTGCCGCCATTCTTCGGACCGATGCCTCACTGCAACACCACGCGCTAGGTTTCGCTCATGGCGTCGAAGCGGATGGATAGCGAAGCGTAATCTTCTTATCGCGAAAGGATCCACATCGGCGACGGATGCTTGGCGTCAACCACCTCCCTCCCTTATCCAATTTTCTATATATATTTATATATTCAAATCTCATTACAAACTATTTTTTAAAGAAAATAAGAATCTTTTAATTGAATTCATGTACAATTATTATTTTTTATTTTTAACACAACTAACTAACTAATTAACTAACTAAATAGAGAAATATGATAACAAAAGAGTGATGAATGAACTCATGGTCTAGGGTATAACCGTCAAGTTGGGTTAGACCTGCCGGATTGGTCCGCCCCGCCAAATAATTTAGGCGGATTGGATTGAAATTTTATCAACCCATTTTAAGATGGGTTCAGATGGATTGACTCGCCTAGGTCCGCGATTCGTATGGGTTGGCCCGCGACGGGCTTGGGTTGGCCCGCGGATTGAGAAAGTTTATTTATTTATTTTAAATTTTAAAATTAAA
>JBBMKF010112394.1:0-20153 GCA_037834155.1 Curcuma caesia
GCAACTTGATTAGTCACTATTGAGGTAATATTATTGTAAAAAGTAACATTATTTCCCTCAATGCGGACTCCCCCTTTCATACTTCTAATAAAATTGCATCCTAATACCATTTGTATTCCTTCTCCCAAGGTCATATCAAATGAGTAAGTGAATGGTATTCGGAACTTACTTTCGTCGATTCTCATGTAACCTCCTTTTAATTTTAGACTTGCTGTCTGTTTTGAATTTACTCCACTGATCATTACCGTATTAGCACTCTGCTCTAGTGCTTTATCAGGTATTGATTTTCTGTCTATACAACATGTCGAAGCTCCTGTATCAAGTATAGCATTAACTGAGAATGAGATAATTTCAGGTATCTCAAAGGTTACCTTCATATTTTACAGCCTGTTGGTTACCCTCTTCTGATGATATTGTCCTTCACTAATCTTGGAAATCATTATCTCCTCTAAATACACAATCTGTTCTTTGCCCTTTCTTTGATCAGGCAATGCCAATTGGTTCAGATCTGCTTCTAATTCCTTTTTGAGATCTCCTTCTGAATCTTTTTTGAGCATTTCCAATTCTGTCTGCAATCTCTGCACTTCATATTGTAAATAGGAAATATAATTTAGCAATTCTGGGATTACCTACAAATATAAGTTTGTACTATGATGTGATTTCCAGGTGGGAATCTATAACAACAAATGTGGTGGACTCAAAGATTTGGACTGATAAAAGAACCAAAGTCCAGCTTATAGAAAACCTTCTCGGAGAAACAGAAAAAAGTATTTTATTCAATGGCGAATGATGTTTCCTGACCAGTATGATAAATTGGTCAACTCAGCAGATGAAACTCAGAATGTTCTCTCTCAAATAAGGAGGATGTTTACTCTTGAAGATCCTGCTTCCGGATCAACGGCGGAGCAAAATCAGGCCTACCTTGACATAGAAAGGTTGGTATGTCACAATACAAGAGATTTAAATACTTATATGAATATGTATAAAGAGCTTGCAGCAAAGACTGGAAGAGCCTTTATGAATGAAGAATTGTCAACAAAATTTTACAAGAAGATGCCGCCTTTAATCGGAGAGTACCTAGAGAAGAGATTTCAAGAAACACATAAAGGAAACATAATTGGTATTCTTCCTAGGATTTATCATGCAAATCAAGAAATGCTGGAAATGTGTAAGCAAGCTGTTTTACAGAGAAGTGCGAAGGATTATCAGTTCTATTCCCAAGTTCCATTACCAGGCATTATGCATAATCCAGAAAAAAGATGATTTAGGCTTAGAAAGGCCCAAACCTATAAAGGCAAACCACATAAAACCCATGTTTGGGTAATCAAGAAGAAGTATCAAAATGACAGAATAAGGGTGCGGAAGTGCAAATGTTTCATATGTGGTGAAGAAGGTCACTTTGCACGAGAATGCAGAAACAAGGTGGGAAATAAAGAAAGAATAGCAATGCTTGAATAGCTGGAACTTCTAGAGGAATTTGATGTAGTTTCTATTGACCCAGAAGAAAGTGATTCTAATGCAATATGCAGTGTTTCAGAAGGAGAAACAACAACTGAACAACATTGTAATTCTGCTACTAGTATTCTGCCAGAAACATTATTTGTTCTATTAGGCAAAGAGACTGGGTGGCAAGTGCAAGTGGATATTCCAGAAGAACAGTATAAGTGTGGGCATACATGGGAATTTAATACTGAGATCAGTATTCAGCATGTCCGATGCAGATTCTGTGGATCTAATACTAGCCAAAGAGCTAGAAGACATTGTCAGGTATGCCTATTAACGGTTTATACACCTTGTGCAGACTACTATCTGGGATTGGAAATCAAAGTGGAAGCACCACCTCCAGTAAGGTTTGACAGTAAATCATTAATCCCAGAATTGCTCAATTATATTTCCTATTTACAATATGAAGTGCAGAGATTGCAGACAGAATTAGAAATGCTCAGAAAAGATTCAGAAGAAGATCTCGAAAAGGAATTAGAAGCAGATCTGAACCAATTGGCATTGCATGATCAAAGAAAGGGCAAAGAACAGATTGTGTACTTAGAAGAGATAATGGTCTCTATGGTTAGTGAAGGGCAATATCATCAAAAGAGGGTAACCAACCAGCTGTATAATATGAAGGTAACCTTCGAGATACCTGAAATTATCCCATTCTCAGTTAATGCTATACTTGATACAGGAGCTTCGACATGTTGTATAGACAAAAAATCAATACCTGATAAAGCATTAGAGCAGAGTTCTAATACAGTAATGATCAGTGGGGTAAATTCAAAACAGACAGCAAGTTTAAAATTAAAAGGAGGTTACATGAGAATCGGTAAAAGTAAGTTCCGAATACCATTTACTTACTCATTTGATATGACCTTGGGGGAAGGAATACAAATGGTGCTGGGATGCAATTTTATTAGAAGTATGAAGGGAGGAGTCCGCATTGAGGGAAATAATGTTACTTTTTACAATAATGTTACCTCAATAGTGACTAATCAAGTTGCAGCTTATTCAATTGAGGAACTTCAGCTGAATGAATTGGAGTATATGGAAATTCAGGAGTAGGTATGTTTTGTCACTAATCCCTATAATTCAAAGGTATTGCAGAGGCATGGCAGTTTAATATAAAAATTGAAGCTTTAAGGATTCATCGGAGAAGACCCATTATTACATTGGGCCAAGAATAAGGTTGTATGCAAATTGGATCTGATCAATCCAGATATTACCATACAAGATAAGCCTCTTTCACATATAACTCCTGCATTGAAATCAATTTTTGAAAAGCATGTTAATCAGCTGTTGGAATTGAAGGTGATTAGACCAAGTAAAAGTAGGCACCGAACTATGGCTATGATTGTGCAATTTGGTACATCTATAGATCCTAAAACATGTAAAGAAGTCAAAGGCAAGGAAAGGATGGTTTTCAACTACAGAACACTTAATGATAATACTTACAAGGATCAGTATAGCCTCCCAGGAATCAATACAATCATCAAGAAGGTTAGCAATTCCAGAATTTATTCTAAATTTGATTTAAAATCGGGTTTTCATCAGATTGCAATGGACCCAAACTCGGTGGAATGGACAGCATTCATTTGCCCACAGGGACTGTTTGAGTGGTTAGTGATGCCCTTCGGATTAAAGAATGCACCTGCTATATTTCAGAGAAAGATGGACCATGTATTTAAAGGTACTGAAGAATTTATTGCAGTTTATATTGATGATATACTAGTTTTTTTCAAAACTGAAGCAAAACATATTAAGCATCTGGAAACTATGCTCAGTTTGTGTCAGGAGCATGGACTAGTATTATCCCCTACCAAGTGTAAATTAGCAGTACCTAGAATTGAGTTTCTTGGAGCTGAAATTGGGGAAGAGAAGCTCAGGCTTCAACCCCATATAATAAAATAGATTACTGAAGTAAAAGATGATCAGCTTAAAGAAAAGAAGGGGCTTAGGTCATGGTTAGGAGTGTTGAATTACGCAAGGACCTATATACCTAACCTAAGTTCTAAACTAGGGCCTCTCTATGAAAAAACCTCAATACATGGTGATAAAAGGATGAAGGGATCAGACTGGGAATTAATTAGACAAATCAAAGAACAAGTAACAACTTTGCCTGACCTGGAAATACCCCCAGAAGAAGCATATATTATACTGGAAACAGATGGATCAATGACAGGATGGGGAGGAATTTGTAAATGGAAGAATAGTAAGTATGATCCTAGGAGTTCTGAAAAAATATGTGCCTATGCGCATGGAAAGTTCCCACAGTAAAATCAGTGATAGATGTTGAAATATTTGCAGCAATGGAAACAATGACAGCCTTAAAAATTCATTTTCTTGATAAAGAGGAAATTACGCTCAGGACAGATTGTCAGGCAATAATTTCCTTTCATAATAAGACTGCAAGAAATAAACCCTCCAGGGTTAGATGGCTGGCTTTCACTGATTTCATTACAGGAACTGGGGTCAAGGTACATTTTGAACATATAGATGGCAAATTAAATTTGTTTGCAGATATGTTATCAAGACTGGTGACGGAGCCTGAAGTTGTAGCTGTTCTTACTGAGGAAGGATGCTCATCCATTGCCCAGCAAGAGGAAGTCTCTGCTTCCACAAATTATCCGCTATTAACAAGGTATGAAGATCTTATTTGTGAAACCTCTAAACAGATATTATATAAGGCGGACCATGATAAACGAGAAGAAATGGTAAGTATTGAGGAGCAGGGTCTACACAACATCTTGTCTAGCATGAATGAAATGGAGCTAATCCTTCAAATGAAGGAAGTTGATTTTGGACATAGAGCCAATGCTGAAGGAGGAAGACGTGACTTATTTCCTCAAAGTTCGCAAAGACCTCAACCAAGTGATCAAAATTACTGGAAGAAAAGTTTACCGGACTTAAAGCAGAATAGAAGAGATCTTTGGAATTTGGTTGAAAGAATGAAGAGGATAAGCTCGGAAATAAAGCAGATTCGCCCGTGAAGCGTGATGGAGCCCGTCTGACAAAGCAAGGAATCAAATCATCCTCCGCTATCTTCCTTTATGTGAATTATTATACTTTATGCTTGCTTTATGCATTATTATGCTTGCTTTATGCATTATTTGTTACTTTAGTCGCTGGTACTAAGAGTTGAGCCCCGGGGAGCCACTCAAAGTGTTTACAGCTGTTATTCCTTAAGTGTGAAGGAATGTATTTGGCAGACAGAGAGTGATAAGTATGAAGGACGATGGGGCCCAATGAGCACCCGCTTCATGCATATCACAATCTCTTCTCGCCTATATAAGTGTGCTTGTATAATCAGTTTAGACACACTTGAGCCTTACCAAATGATCTATTCTGAAGTTTGTTTGTGAAGTTTGTGAGTTTGTGAGTTTTCATCCTGCCTTAGAGTTTTGTAAATCTTCCTGGAAGAATAAAATTCTAAGCAGAGTCTTGAATTTTCATTCACTTTTCCTGGAAGTCGATCTTTTATTTTGGTATCAGAGCTTGGTGTAAAAACTAAGCTCAATGGCAGGCTAAAACCTTTATTCAAGGTTAAGGTAAGGGAAATTCATATCAGAATTCTTATATGCTCAATATTTTATCAAAGCATTTCCAGAAAAGCTAATTCTATTTCTGAAGAAAGAATCTCAAGATCAGAAGGTGGAGACCCGATAAACATCCTTGGTCCGGAATTCCGCAAGGCTAGTAAGTGTGTAAGGCGGTAAGCCCGAAGATCTTATTAGAGGATATTCTTCAAAGGAGTTCTTAGCTTTCATTTGAAACGCTTAAGATTAAGAATCTTTACTAATAGATTTACTTGATAAAGCGACAAGATGAGTTAACTGATTGCAAAAGACCGCCGAGCAACGTAAGTTCTCAAACGTTAGCCAGTCGGGTGAGCATGAAAGTTTTACGAGTCCCTAAGCCGTAAGAGTAGATTTATTAATAAGGAAATTATTTATGTCAGAAAGAATTGAGCAAAATATAAGAGAATGGTATGAAAAGACCCGAAACCAAAACCTTGAATACCTTGATCTAGCTGATATCATAAAACCAGAGTTAAAGGACTTAGCCAACAATCTGGGAGTGATCCATAGTAAAGTGTGTCTTTTGTCAAAAATAACCCTCAAACATTTCTGTTTCCTTGAAGAAGAAAATAAAATTCTTAGGAAGGAAGTAGCTCAGCTACGGACTTCTGTAAGAAGTTTGGAAAAGGATTTTGTGTCAAATAAACCCTTGACTAAGACAGAGGTTAGAAGTCTGGTTGTGGAAATTTCTAAGCAACCAAAGTTGATAGAGGAAGAAGCAGTCAAGTTATCTGAGGATTTGAAGCAAACATTAGAAAAGTAGAAGGTGTTCTGCAGGAAGTTAAAAGGTTGATCGGTGGATGACAGAGTTTTCCAAGCAGTTGGAAGACAATAATTATTTAAAGGCGTTAAAATCAACAGATAACATTGAAACTCCTGCAAGAGGGTTTGTGAAGCCAAGTGAACATTCGTCATCAACTTTTGATTTGCTAAAAGTAGTGGTCAAACAGAATAATACTCTAATTTCTTTGCTTATATCGCAAGGAGAATTGATACAGGAATTACGAGACCAGATTAAGCAGCTGAAAAAGCAGCAGCAGCAGCCTCCAGAAACTCCTTCAAAAGAGCTTGAAGTATCAATCGAGCAGCTGATAAAAAAGCTTTCTGGCCTAAACTTAGGAGGTGAGGTAAT
Source organism: Curcuma caesia (assembly GCA_037834155.1). Taxonomy (NCBI): domain Eukaryota; kingdom Viridiplantae; phylum Streptophyta; class Magnoliopsida; order Zingiberales; family Zingiberaceae; genus Curcuma; species Curcuma caesia. The sequence goes on from JBBMKF010112394.1 coordinate 6,202, forward strand.
TATTCCTAAAAAGAAAGGCTCTATCCTGGTCCATAAGAATCCTTCAGACATCCTAGAAGCAGAGAAAAGGAAGTTAAAATGACTTCTAGACCACCAGCAGTTACTACCACTACAACTCAAGTACCCACAGCTGAAGACCAGATTCGAGATTATCGGCAAAATCAACGAAGATTGTATAATTTGCAAAGAAGGATAATTCCAAGTCAGAGGCGTTTCAGAAGGACAATTGAAAGCCAACTAGATCCAGAAGCACAGCTAGAAATCTCTAGATCCAGAAGAGCAACCATGGTTCCAGCAGAAATTCTTTATTCTGCAGGTTATAGACTAACTCAACACCGAGTATATCAGCACTACTCGGAGGAAGATGTTCTGTGTGTAGAAGATGGACAGGTAGATTTACCACTTGTCACTACACAGAGCCATAGAGCTCTAAGAGAGGCTGGGTTTCACCACATCCATGTGGGCCTTCTAATGGTAAGAGTTTATACTCTTCATAGACGTGATGTAGGGACTATGACACTGATTGTTTTACGGGATACACGATGGCGAGGAGATCGTGCAATCATCGCAACAATGGAAATGGATCTGTCCAGGGGAACCCAAATGACTTATGTCATACTGGATTTAATGATAAGTATTGATGACTTTTCAAATCATCTTGAATTATCAATACAAACCCATGGTTATAATGAATGGCAGGGAGGCACGAGTAATTTGCTAATTACTCGAATGATGTTGGGCAGGCTAACAAATACTAGCTTTACAAATTTTTCCTATAATGTCCATCATGTAGCAGACTATTTGGCAAGCAGAGGAGTAATCGCTCTACCAGGAAATCAATTTTCCACCGAAGAATTACAAAATCAAAGATGGATATTAAGGCCAACTTTGAGAAGAAATCCAATGGCTCCAACAAGGGTTCAGTCTCGAGCCCTTATGGATGGGAGTGTTTCTCTGCAATTTGAAGGTTATACTGCAATTCCTGAACAACAACCGCATCAGGTCAATGAATGTCAACAATTTCACCATATTTTAGGACACTAAGCCATCAAATGTGTCAAGCTCCTCAAGCTTGTTCCATGCTACTTGATCCTCCGTACCTATAAATCTATTATATTTTCATGTCCTAGAGTCCTTCAAAGTCTTCCAATGCTTCAACGCTCAATGCCACTAGCCATTGAACAAAATCCAATTCGGTCCTATTAGTCAACAAGATCCGCAAAATCCTTATATATTATACCAAATCTCTACACACTAAAATATAACTCAAACCACATTTCCAACCCAACAAGACAACATAGTCAAACCCAACTACAACGAAGTATTATTTTTCCAATATTTATTTCACCCATGTTCACAATGTTAACAACTTTCTAATTCCAAACATGAAAGACAAAGAGATAGAGGAAATGAAGTAAAAGACAACACAAAAAACACGGATCATAATTCAACTATCAATCACACAACATATTTCCAATTGACCATTGTCAATGTTTACTTATTTATCAACAACGAATTTGTATCCACTTTTTATCGTATGCAAATATAACATCATCTCTATATCAATGTACTGATAATTGGATTTGAGCTCAACACCTACATATTTGGATTCAACCCATGAAAGCGCATTGTGTCTACTCACCCATCTTCACCCCTTCAAGTATGCAAGGAGGATGGATATCCAAAGAAAGGATCAAGTGGAATCATTAGAGCTACTCTTTAGTTATTACTATTTTATGTTTCATTTAGAGTTACTGTTATATTTGAGAGGTATCATAAGATAAATCATCTTATGATTATACTATTTATTAGATAAATAGTAATTCACTATTTGAGTGTACATTCTCTATGTGTTTGATTGGATCTTAAACTCATTTATTGAATGTCTGTAATACGATTCATAGCATGAGAGAATTTGTGATTGGATCACAACTAGTGAGTATCTTTACACGTGCAATTATGAATATATTAAAATTATCCCTAATCGATGAATTGATGAACACGAACGTCATTGGTTTTGTGAGACTAACACATTTAAATTTCTTGGTTTACCAAACAGTCATTCTTACTGGCTGGAGACATTGGATATTGAGAGTTAAATATAGATGCTAGTTAAAGGTAACTAGTTCATTGGAGTGACCTGTCAAAAGACTTCATATGATTTTATGCGTATAGAGATATGTCAATGAAGATCTTAGTGCAGTTTAAGTATGAGTTTCCTTTGACTTGTAGTATTCAAGTCATCTTAGTCATGAAGGTTTATACTTTGACATCTTAAACAAACATTTCTAACGAAGTGTAGACCCGAGATGATTGAGTGTAAGTCAAAGTGCCCAAAAGTGTTTAGATAGCCCATAGAAGATTCACTGTTCCTTGAAAAAAGAGATATATATCCTACGGTCACTTGTCAGGATTGTTACTTGCAGTGTTTGGCCAAAGCATTGCATGTCAAGAGTATGATACTCTTGGACACATGTATGAGTAACTTGAATCCGCATGATAAAAAACTACAACTTAGGTTAGGTGGGACGTAGTCAGCCTAGTGGGAATTGACACATATATCATGTCCTGAACTGAGCGGGTATAAGACGGTGAAAGGAATGAAACACGTTTCATTATAGTTGTTGAAGGGTTTAAAAACTGATTCTGAAAGCAATCATTGATTTTTTGAACAATTGGGGGTCATGATGTACTACTAAGTGTTACTCATGATCATTCCATAATTTATGATTAATTATGGACGGTTAACATAACAAAGAACTTATTGGATCACACACACTATAAATTTCTTTAAAGGACTAAAACGAATTTAAAAATTAGATTCTCATATCGAGAGAAATAGAGTTTCGTTGGATTGGACAAAGAGCAAAGATGATGGATTTCATCTTATAAAGACGAAATGAACCAAATTGGTTTGGTTCTAATGGAAATTATTTTGACATATCAAAAGCGATGATGAGCTTTGTTTTATGAAGACGAAATGAACTAAATTAATTTGGTTCTAATCTAAAGTATTTTGGTTATTGAACCAAATGGTTTGGTTTTGAACCAACTTGATTTGGTTTTGAACCAAACTTAAGTTAATCGACATATGAGTTTTAAGTATTGAGCTATGGGATGGGTTTTGGATTGGATTCAAACTAAATAAGAGATGTTATATGAGATATAACATTAAAAAAGAAATGAACAGTTGATATTAAATCTTAATGGTTAGGATTAATCACAATCATTCAAACCCTACATCTACTCCAACCCGGTTTGCTACAGTAACTGATTCAATTCAATTCGCTATAGTAACTAAAACCTAACCCTAACCCAACCGTCAGTCCCAAAACCCCTAATCACGATCTCCCAATCGCAATTTCTGGAATTGTGATTTAAAGCCTCTCTGGCCGCCTCCTTTAGAAGAAAGAGCAATTAGAAAACCCTAGCGTCACCCACTTCCAATCGCGTTCCTTCTTCGATTTCTCGATCGGTCTCCTCTGTCCCGATCGTCGAAGCTGCGACACCGTTGGTCGTCAACCGCGCTAGAAGAGTGATCATTGTCAACCCTAGAAGGAAGAGGGAAAAGCTTATGTGCCGCCTGCCTTCTCTCGATCGTCAGCAACTCGGCTTCTCCCAAGCTTGTGAAGCTAAGGTGGACCATGGTTGGAAATTGTTTTTAGCCACCAAAAGCTTGCTACTGTTGCTAGAAGCTCGCTGTTGATTGTTTCCATCCATGGCTGGGAGCTTGAGCCGCTGTCGGAGTTTACCGTCCACAACCAAGAGCTTGAGAAGCTGTCAAAGATTATTCCATTTACGCCAAAAAGGGTTTCGACCGTTTTTCCTTCATCAACGATCAAGGGTTGACACCGAAGAATACGATTGTCAGCGATAGTTAGAAAGCCCTAGAAAATGATCATAATGTGTGTTGTTGCATGTTTTTCGATATTAAGATTTTCTCTTGAATCGACTGTAGCTGATCATTGGCTAGTATCGAAGATGGTGACGCGACTTGTGATTTGAAAGTCGTTTAGATGAGAGCTTGATGTGGATCACCGATAAAGGTGAAGCTTTGAGAGAGTCACTCGATTGATGTCATTCTCGTTCTACAACATCCGTCAAGTATACTTAGAATAAATATTATTTTTTAAAATTTTAATTTTCAGTTATGTCTTGTGCCTGTTGTATCTTGCATGTGTGTGTTGCGAGTGTTATAATAATTAATTATAATTATTGACTTTCTTCCGCTGCGCATCTTTATGAAATGTGTAAACATGTGCAACGCACTGAACTCAACCTAACAGTTACGATGTTAATATTGCTATCTAGTAGTCAATGACTATTTATTATTTTATATAATATTGTATGCATTTGTATATTTTCTTAGTGCTGACAATTGACGAAAACTATTTATGATATTGAATTTGTTCATTTATTAGGTAACATTACTCTGCATTGCTTATAGTCATGCAGTATAGTACACATAGGTGTTATGGATTCCTAGTGAAGACTTTCATCTTACGAGGGAAAACAAATCTCTAAGGTGTGACAGACTTGGCCTTCTACATAGGCACTCATCGAGCAAGAGTGGCCGATAATTAGCAATGGTCTCGTTTATGTTTGTGTTCCTCTTTGTGATCACGTTGAAAATCTAGGCTACCGTTGAAAATTGAACGTTCTTCCTCACTGCTAATTGATTTTCAAGGCGTTGCCTGTGATGTATATCATACATCATAAAATATTTATTGACCTTTATTCATATGCATACCAGTGAAGCTTGGATATTTGCAATTCATCTATCAAATAATCAAGAAAAATCAGAGTGGATTTCTAGGGCAACAAAAGACGGTGGATGACGATGATCTATCATTGATCTTCCATTTGATTACCTTCTCATTTTTCTCCCCACCTCTCCCCTCTAAACATATTCATAGAAACTCAATAATGGAAGGTTATAAATTCACAATCTTGCTTTGTTTAGAATTCTTCCTTCCTTTTAGGTTTATCTGTGATTCTCTGCATATTTCTACTATTTGTTATGGGGTACAGGGACTAGAGAAAATTTTCCTTTATATGTGAAGCTTAAAATTGATGACACTACTAATGTGTTACTCAAATAGATTTACATCACAAGCTCTCATACAAACATGGCATAATTATACAAAATTTCTCATCCTCAAAGGCTCATACAGAAGGAAATGTTGATCAGGATAATTTACATGTAAGCCTAGGAACAAAGAAACCTAGTCAAATTAGTGGGGAAAAGCAAGGTGGCTTAGGGGAACCAACTTTAACATCAGCAATGACTTGAATAGGTAGTGCCAGCTAAAGTTAATGGTTTTACCTACACTTTATTAGTTAGATCAAGTGCCATGCATGTAAAATAGCCCGTCAGGTGATCCCAGCCATGCACCCCAACTATGGTTGGACATACAGGAATCCTCGGTAAAGCATGCCCCTGAATCCCACAACCCTGCAGTGAGGTCAACAATCTTAAGTTACTACATTGATTAGGCTAAAACATCTCATATTGAAAAGTCATACAAAAGCTATTACCAGTTTTCGGCCAGCAAATGGATGTAAGTTTGGAATTTGATACTTTTTCTCCGAATACAAGTTCACCGCTCTTGATGCTCCAAATACGCAAAAAGCAATCCTCCCCACCTGGCATGGACTTATTAGAAACTGATCTGATAATAAGGGGATTAAAATATGCACCAATAACCAAACTAAAAAGAAATGCACCTGAGACAACAAGTGTTTCAGATGGGTTCACGCCGAGTTGCAAATGAGTGTAAGAATTCACATGTCCTGCATAGGATTGAACGGCTCCTTTTTTAAGTAGGCGGCGGTCAAAGAGGTTGATCTGTATTGGTAAAAAAGAACGGACCAAAAGAACAATAACCATGAATTAAGAACAGTTGCAGCAAATACATTCACGTATTTTTCTATGAAAAAAGAAAGAATACAAAAACTCACAGATCCATCCAAGGAGCTTGCCAGGAAATATTGATTATCTGATTGAAGTGCCACCAAACTGCAGAAATGCATCAGTTATATTTCACAAATAACAGTGATGAGACAAATATGAAAAGTTGCAAACTGGTATTAAAAAGAAAGAAAGGACACCTGCAAACAGCTTTGGGCATGTAGACAACATCAGATGAGTTCAAATTTCTACCTGACTGCAACACCCAGCATATCCTTTCAAAAATTATTTTGACAAACATACAGGTCAAAAGGAACTAAAGCAAATTATAGATCTTTGTATACCTCATATTTCTAGCAAAGATCCACAGGTACAAAAAATAAACAAATTTGGCAATGATGAGCAACCTATGCTGATTTAAATTACCTTATAATTTCGGTTGCCAGCGCTTTTCTCATTCCTGAATGGATGACCACGAATTTTTGTGTCAAAATTCAACCTTCTAGGACACCCAAATGCATGTTCAGGAACTCGTGATTGCTTTTGCCGAATATCGATTGAACTAATTACTCCATTTCTATGTCCAGATAAAACAATGTTTCCCTGTACCAAGCAAATGAAATTGATAATTTTTTAGTTGTATAAGTCAGTGACTATGTTAAAGCCAAATGCAATATTTAATGGACGCAGAAAGTATAAGACTCCATGCATATTAATTTTATATACATGATAAGAAAACTGTTCTTATTTCAACTAGTTCCACTCCTCCCTTTTCCCTTCGCAATTCATTGACCTGCAAAAACAAGCCATAAGCTCCTATATCATTCTATGTTTTATTTTCTCAACGGTCAACAGTCTCCCTCACCAGTGGCAGGTAAACAAGACTGAACTTGGCCTAATCCAGACAGACTCAACTTAGCTGGAGATGTTTTTCAAAAATTACTGAGACTGACATACCAAGACTTGAAAGAATTGCTAGTATGTTATGCATAACTTCAACCAATAATTTTAAATTTTCAACATATTCCTAAAATACTTCATCCTTAATAACATGTCACCGAGAATTATATGCTAGAAATATTTAGTATGATTTGAAGTGCATGTCATGTCAGCATACCCATATTGTACGTCCCTACCTAGTTGTCAACACAAAGAATAAATGAATCACTTCTAACAAGCACCTTCCATCTTTCTCAATGTTCCTACTATTGGAAAAAGCGTATAAGGATAGTAAGTACTTGAAAAATCTAGCTGGATTGTAGAATGATTTGCCTATATAAGAGAAATTTACATTGGAAAAACTGGGCAAGTAATAATGAAACTGAAATGAATGAAATGGTGTAAGTTATGATAGTTCTTTTGTCCTATTATTTACTTCTTTAGCGGTCAAACATTCACATCAACACGATCAAACTTTTATTGCTTACACTCTTAAATATTCGTACTTCTCTTTAAAGCACATGGCTTGCTTTCCGAGCAAGAAGCATGGCAAATCTTAATCATTGATTATAAAATATTGAATGGTCGTAAAGGACATTGTTCATTTTTGTGGAGTTGGGGTCCCTCCCCATCCCATGTCAGATTATTGTTCCCACCCATCTTCAATTGTCCTGCACAGTCACATCCCACCCCATCAAAGAAATCATGCCAGGATATCATCCCAACCTGAAATCCATTAGGTCGAGGACCTCAACAAGGCCTGCTCCCTTTCTACACATCCTCTTGGCATCTTCACCACTCCCCTCCTCCTCAAACCCCTGATTGGTCGCCTATATCTCCTACTAGGACTTTGAGCTGCTGCTCAGCACCCTTCAGCCTCCACTTAGATCATGATTTCTGCATGCTAAAATCTCACAGGTTCAGTCAGTGACTGAGTTGTGCTATATTGATTACTGCTTTCATATAGATAATTCGACTCGCAGGCTCAGAATGCCTTCTAGAGAAGTTCTTGGAGATGAAGATGAACATTGATGATATGGTTGTGCCCTCTTCCATTGTCATACCCTCTTCCCTTGCAGCAACCTCCACCATACCAATCTATGTGAAAACTTTCACTGCCATGACAGCCATTGCAGGGCACCACATTGTTCTTGATGATGCTCCGACCATACACAGCAGAACCCCTTGAATCTCATCATTACTAATAACGAACTCAAGCATCTCACTACTTCAATCAACGAAGGCAAAAAAGACACTTTGGGAGTGGTTCATGCAGGGTAAAATAAACACGATATGTTTCTAATCCATCTTTAGATATTCTTAATTAACAATGAAGGCATGTCTATTCAATCTACACTTTAGGTTCTACATAAAAAATAAGCAACAAACCATGTCTATTGCAGCATTATATAATAACAACAAAGAAACATCCTAAATTGGAGTATTAGACAAAAGAAGAGACCATGACAGGATCAACATACCAAGAAAATTATTCATTGCTAAATTAGTTATGAAGCATAAAGTATTAAAATCTACACCTAACACATCCAATAAAAAAATCAATAACAAACTAAATAGTTAAAACTGGTTCCAACAAAAATTCAGCTATCAATAATATTTTCGAAAACACTTTTCTCAGATTCGATGGCATCTACACTTTAGGTTCTAGATGGTTTCATATCTAGAATTACTGATATATACTTTATTCTCATTTGACGCGAAAGAGGTGATGGAATGACTATGAAATGGCTGATTGCAATCAACATGTAGAAAGTGGATCCTTCATTTCATTCAAAATGTACCATGTTTATTTGTATGGGCAAAAATCAAAAGGGCACCTCTAAGTTTTTAGAATCGTCAAACCCCCTTTTCAAAATAAGTCAAACCAACACCACATCATGTTTCTCATTTGAAAATACCATAATTTCAGTGTTGTTGTAGCAGCGACATTGTAGTTACAACAATGTGTTAAAGTAAATCATTTCAACGTAGTCAAAAGTAGCGTACATAAAACACTTTTATATCAAAAAATTATTTATCAATTTGATCAATGTAGGAGCTATATAATGGCTGCTACAACTTATAGAAGATATCAATAGCTGCTATAACAGTTATAAAGTGATTTTAATCATGTTGAAGCAATTTTGATAAAGTTTAAGCAATTTTGACCAGAGTGTTTTTTATATAAAAGCGGTTTAATGTACAATAATTTTAACCAATTTGAACTAAAAAGAAAAATGATTACTTTAACATATTGTAGCAGCTATATAGCAACTACACGTTGTAGCAGCTATTCGGTAGTCGCTATAACAAAGTTGGAAAAAGGATTTTTTCAAGATGAGATCTATGATGGGGGTGCTACTTTGACTTTTTTTTTTAAAAAAAAGTTTCTTTTATTTTTGCTCTATTTGTATTTGTTATAGGACAAACTGCTTTATTTGAATGTCTCTCTTGAAGCATATTTACCAAGAAAACCAACACATTGGAGCATATATTGGGTTTTATTTTCTGGTGAGTGATATTTTTTCATTTGTAAAATCTTGAGTCTTTATTTTCCTAACAAAAGTGTTTTTTTCTTTGTTTTAAAAAATATGGCGTTACTTTCTTGGATAACATTTCCTAGTGGTACTTTATGTTTGCATAATTCATATATTTATTTTGGAAAGATCCATAGAGGTTTTATGCTCCAGCTTAAATGTATCATATTTTTAGAGATGAAGTTTTTAAGGTGTTTGATATTTTTTATTTCATTAATAGAATTCATTAGAGGTACTATAATGAGTTGGGTGCTAAAAAATTCGTGCATTTTATGGCCAATTAAATTTCAAAGGACTGGATGATAAATTCTAGATTGACACAAGATGGACATAAAATCCTATGTCCTCTTCCTCATCTACAATGAAAGACAACTATAGCACTTCCACTCTTAAAGCTGGGCAATAAGCCATTGAGGTATTTTTCCTCAATAAAACACTGTCAAGTTAGTTTTTCCCAGATATAATGTTTTTACAATTTTAAATCATATTAGAGTTTTAGTTTTTGAACGAAATGACACGATTTTGGTACCATATCATGTTATGTTGGTACAGTTTTCAATACCTATTTAATTGAATTATTAATGATAACCTGATTAATTTTATTGCTATAAGTTGTTTTTCTCATGTAGCTAAATTTAGAAACCAAATTTCTTTAGTTGGGGAAGATGTTAGATATCAAAATTTTATGAATTTTAATTGCTCAACGATCAATTAAGCAAGGTTCAACATTTTGAGTTACGTCGAAATTCATATTGAAGTATTGTGTCGATGTTTCAATGTATAGTATCGGTAATGGATTGAAGTTGAAGAAGGAAAGAAAAGAAACATAAGGAGGCATTGTTAGTGCCGAACATGATTTTAAACCTTGTATTATGTTGGGCAAAACAATCGAAATATATCATTCTGATAAATTATCGAAACTCGATACTATTTAATAGTAATAATGTTTCCTTCTCTTATTTCATCTCCTTCCTCCTTTACGTCCAGTCTATCACCGGCACCATGCACATCTTTCCAATCAAAGATTGAAACTACGACATAACTTGAGATTTTGAACCTTGATATTGAGTGGTATCGAGTTTCAGTGATTTACCGGAATAATACGTTTTTGACCGTTTCGCCCGATACAATACGAGATTTCAAACCATACAATTAAGTTAAACCGAACCAACTTATTAACCTTAGGGATCTAGTGTAGTCTAATTAAGTTTTAGGTAATATAAATGAAAATCATGTGGGTCCAAACTAAGCTCAATTTGGACTTAAACTAATAAATTAGAACTAAATCAAGTTTATGCTTAGATTGGTCTAGGTGAGTCATACTAATTAAATCAGTATAATATTTTTTAGGGACTACATAAATCGTTGTCTTCTCCTCAGCACATCTACTCCCTAACTCATACCCGTGTCGCCTTCGCTTCTTTCTTCACAACCACTATGTCGTCCCACATCCAAAATTGTTGTGCACCACCTAGCCCCACACCTCAACTCCATGACTGCATTTGCCACCTTTGACTTCTCTTCTTTCCCTTATGATCATTGCTTATACCCTCATGATCCATGCCTTTGCATGCACAAGAAGCCACAACCTCTCACACACGTGCATGGAGCGTCATCCAACCCCCATGCATGTTTCCTTGTTGCTACTTGACCTTACTCACATATGAGGCACTACCTACTCACCGTCCACTACTCTCGCGTTGAGTGCATGTCGTGACTGTCACATCTTATCCTATCCTTATGACCTCTTTGTAGCCTCACCCCAAGCTCACAAAAGGCTCAACTAAGGAGTTTTGTGATGTTAGATAGTTCTGCTTGTCAATTGGCAAGTTGAATAAAATGTCTAACCTATGCCTACTAAAATGAAAAGAAACCTTAAACTATATTTCTATATAACTTTTGAGAAATAATTTCTTACTTCAACTAAGTTGATTTCGTTGCTCTATGCCAAAGTCAATCAATCAACCAAAATTTAAATTCAAGAAATTCATGAAAGGTTGAGAGCATGATTTGGATTGAAATCCAATTAGATTAGGAATACTTTTCTATTCTATGGTCACATGGTAGTTTGATTCAACCTATCATGAACGCGACTTAGTTCCTTTAATTATTGTTTCATATCTTTTTTGCAAGTAACTGCTACAGTATGGTAATGTTATATAGATTCATAATTTATTATGTTATATAGATTCATAATTTATAATGTTTGATTCATAATTCCTTGATGGAGGTAGGTAGAGCAAAAACTCTAGTGTTTAACGTAATTGGATCATTTTGTAATCTTAATCACTAATGAAACTTAATACCACCCATGGTGAATAAACTCTGTCATGGCTAGTTTAAGCTTGGATAAAATAAGAGGGTTGTATTAAGTTGTCAGCCAACATAAAACATAGGCATATGTCATGTATGGATTCATCAAACTATTATACTAGATTGTTCTTCGGAAGAAACATATTTGTAGAGTCCAACTGCAACGTCTTGGCAAGAACCGCTACATCTCCATACAAACTTGGGTGTATTATTAAATATGCAAAAGTTCTCAAATCCTACGTTGGATAAGAAGAGACATTATAGGAACACCAATCATCTTAGGTTTGGAATATGAAACCTAGAAAAGCTCACTAGTAAAGCAATGTAGGTAATAGATATGATGATTAAAAGAATAATTAATATATTATGCTTACAAAAGAAGAAATATATAGAGGAGAAGACAAAGATGATAATGAACTCAAGTTTTAAGTTATAGTACACAAGAAGAAAGGAGAAATTAAGTAGATATTATTGTCGATAATTTGTTAAAGGATAAAGTAGTATGAGTAATTAGGAAGAGAGATAAGATTATAACTCTCAAAATAGTAATAGTAAAAGAAATTATTAATATAACTAGCATATATGAACCTCAAGTAGGATTAGATGAAGTCACTAAATATAGGTTCTGGGAAGACATAAATGAGGTAGTATAAAAAATTTCAATAAACAAGATGATTTTAATAAGAGGAGATATAAATAGGCACGTAGGAAAAAGAAATGAGAAATATGATAAGATGCATAAGGGCCAGGATTTTGGAACAACAAATAAAGAAGGAAAAGCTTATTAGATTTGTGATAGTATACTAACTTATAATAGCTAATATCTTTTTCAAAAAGAGAAAAGAAGAAAAGTCACAAATTGACTTTCTTATAAGCAAGAAAAGTATAAAAAAAATTATAAAGATTGCAAAGTTATCCTAGGAGAAAACTTAACCACCAATATAGGCTAGTGGTGTTAGATATGTGTCTCAAGTATAGTATCAGTAGAAGGAAATCATACATGACTCTTAGGATTAAATGGTGAAAATTAAAAGATAGGAAACAAAGTATCTTTAAGGAGAGGGTAGAAGTATAAGTATTAATAGAAATAATGGCAACTCCACTATAGCATGTGATAAGATGATATCAAATTTGAAAATAATGACCAAGAGCATACTGAATGAGGCAAGAGGACAAGTATTACCAAATAAAAAAATCTCAGTGGTGGAATAAGGAGAAAGTGATAAAAAAAAAAAACTTGTTATAAGTTACTGTATACTTGTAAGAACGAAAAAATTTTAAAAAGTATATAATAGTCAAGAAAGCAACAAGTCAAGAATGAAGTTTTCAAGTGCTTGTATCGACAACTTGATACGAAAGAAGGGAAAAGAGGCATCTATAGAATAGTTAAAATGAGAGAGAGGAAAATGAGATAAAGAAAAGTAAGAGATCTTACCCAAATAAGATGCATTAAAGATGAATTCAATAGGAAATTGGTGAACAATGAGGAAATAAAGGAGCAATGAAAGAGAGATTTTCATTGATTTTTTAATGAAGGATTATGTGACCAACTTATTCTAAGAAAGTTAAATAGATTAGACTAGTATAGAAATTTAAATTGTTATTGAAAAATTCAAACTTCAAAAGTAGACTGACAATTAAACGAGATGCAAAATGGAAAAGCGGTTGGATCGATTGATATTGAGGTATGAAAGTGCCTAGGATAACAAGATCAAGGTTTAAAATATCGAATCGTATCGAGGTTTCTGTCCCGGACCGGAACGATACAGTTTCGGTACCGTATCGTACTGTGCCAGTATAGTTTTGGTATTTTTAAAATATAAACTATATTAATTAAAATAAAAAATTTAATCTAAATATTTTTAAAAAATAATATAATAATTTTATGGATTTTAATAAAGCCTATCTAAATTATCCCCAACTATAGCTAGGAATTGATTATTAAAATTCAATTAAACACTAAGTTCAAAAAATCAAAAAACACCCAAAATTCGCAACACGTCCACTGTTGCGCACAGTCCACGTGCGAAGGCATCGCCGAGGCTGCGTGACGCCTCTAGAGGCATCGCCGAAGCTGCACGATGCCTCCGAAGGCGTCTCCTAGCCGGAACTGTTGTGCCGTGCAGATCCATCAGCAGAACGAAAAATTTCGCCGGTATCGCGCGATACGACTCAAAATTTCAAACCCTGAACAAGATATTGAATGACTTACGATGTTATGCAACTTGATGTTAATATATATATATATATAT
>JBBMKF010112497.1:0-20152 GCA_037834155.1 Curcuma caesia
TCTCAACTTTCATTGGCTTTTCTATTAGCTTCTTTTCAAACTGCTCTACTCAAAACTAATCTAGTTTTAGTCCTTCTTTGATGCCGTTGCAGTAGACTAGATGCTTAAAAAGTCCAACAACCCAATTTTAAAAATTCATAGCAAACTGTACAAATATCATAATTTTATTACTTCTGGACAAATTAAAAATGGTGAAAAAGATAGTTAAACATATAAATTTTGCATCCAATGCACTAGTTATAAATTAAGCATTCGTTATGATAAAAAGGTTTTATTCTCATTTTGGAAGCTTATATTAAATCGATCTTTAGATTTTATTATAATAGTTTTTAGGCAAAAGCCATATGAGCATTCATGTCAATCTTATTTCAATAAAAAGTGAAATTCGTTATCCCAACAATTTCACACAGTCGACTCCATATCATTACAGAAGTTCGTCGAGATTTAATCTTTGTTTATTTCAGTAAGTCTACTCCATAGTAACCAACTCAATCATATTCCAAGAATTTCATGTCAACCGTACAAGACATATGAATATGTTTTTATATTGCCCTTGGGGTATAGTCGTGGAGGCCAAATTAATACATTATTTTTGAAAGCAAGATCATGATTGATTATTTGCATGATGAAAAAAATTAATTTAATACTTTTGGCTAATTAAATTCATCCTAATATATAAATGAAGTAATTCTACTTCACGGATATAATGCAATAATGAAGCATTCAAATAATAATAATAAAAAGATCAACTATTCGAATCTGAAATGGAACTAATATTTTGAATATTGACTTCGTGAGAAAAGATTATTTTCCTTCCAAAATATAATTTTTATTGTAGTGCTTGTAAATGGACGGGTGTGATTAAATTATCTCTCGTTCCAACTTCCAATCCCTAATAGTCTGCCGATCTGCTTCCGTCCCCATAATCGTAGCGAAGAAGAGAGGAGAGGGAGAGGAGCGGCGGACGAGGGAGCGTGCGGCGGCGACAACTCGGCCACCGGAGGAGGCAGGCGAGAGTGCGAGCGAAGCGGCGAGGTAAGAGCGTTCGTGAGCGCGAGATCTCTATGGCCTCTTCTTCCTCCTCTTCCTCTTCTTTTCCCTTTTCTCTCCTAAAGTGGAGGGAGGGGATATCATTCGAAGTACGAAATGAAATCAAACGATTTTTGTGCGTTGTGTGGTCCTCTGCAGGAGAGTGAGAGGTTGAGACTTGAGAGAGTGCTGTAGAGAGAGATAGAGGTAGAGGGATAGACGTAAAGAGCATCTTGAGGGAGCTAAGTGAAGGAAAGGGAGGAGAGAGATAAAGTGAGCGATAAAGTTAGAGATAGCGTCTCTCGCTATCCTTGACCTGTACACTCTACGCCCATCATGGCCAACAAGCTCGTGGTAAGTAGTTCTGATCGAAGCTGTTTCTATTTTTCTAACTCCCTTCTACTTTAAAGAAAGTTTTACCGATTGCATTGGGCTTTCCATTTAGGTTCTTGGAATCCCATGGGATGTGGATACGGAAGGTTTGAGGGAATACATGACCAAGTTTGGGCCTATGGATGATTGTGTGGTCATGAAGGTAAGTTTGATCTACTTTTGCGTATTGAAATATTTTGCTCTAGCTGTCAAGGTTTGACAGTTAATTAGTCCAAATTTGTCTATTTATGATAGAGGAGTTATCCTGTATTCAATTTAACACCATTAGTGCCATTGGTGTCTATTAAACCAAATTGTCTTATTGAATAAATAATATTTATATATACTTTTAAAAATATTAAACCAAATTGATATTTTTGCCTGACAAATTTGATACTTCCATCAAGTGCTATTTTGACTCTATTATAAAGAAGTCTTTTGTTATTCAATTTTTAATAAGTTTTGAGCAAAGGTGGTAACGATTTTTTTACTATGTTGGAGGTTGGTAATTATTATTTTCTTCTTGTCGGTTTGCCCTTTTCAATTGCCTAGCATATGTTAGGAAAATATATTTTCTCTCTTTTGTGGGTAGTATATTTATGAATTGAGAAACCTTCTTTTCAATATGACAGAGAAAAATTAGGAGATGTCGAAATACTATTGTATTATCTTATTGCTAGCATTAGGCTGTCCTGAATGATTTTACTGGTATCCTTTTAAAAAAAATTCTGATGCTTTATTTATCTCCATATCATGATTGAATTTTCTTTTAATTGATCAATCATATTTAGGAGCGGTCGACTGGTCGTTCTCGAGGATTTGGCTATGTAACATTCTCATCAGCAGAGGATGCTAAGGTGATTACAGTTTTCTTGTCATTTATCTGCTCTGATCCTGGAATTTGGAAATTTTATTGTTTAACACACCCATGTTTGAATTCAGTCGGGAGCTTGAAAGGGTCCTTCTTGTCAGTTCTTGACAATCAGTTTGCAGTTAAACGAGACTTCCAATGCCCATGACAATGGCCATAGACTGAAAATAGCAATGTTGAAACTCCACTTGGAGATCTCATATTTCTTCTAAAATTTAATCAAACTTTCTGGGGTGATAAGATATTTCTTTATATATCCACTGTCAATTAAAAAGTTGCACGGCCATCAATATATCGCATTGGAATCTATCATTTTATTCATGTTTTGATAACTTTTTATGCTTCCAGTGTGCACTTGATACTGAGCATGTTCTTGGCAATAGAACTCTTGAGGTGAAGGTGGCCACACCCAAGGTAATTGATGGAGTACATTTGATGTATCTTTTCTCTTTCTGCTTTCCCTTGTATATATTACTATGTTAGCTTTTTTGTTTAACAAGAAATTTTCATATTCTTGTTTTATGCATATTTCATGAGTGTTTATTTTTTAGGAAGAGATGAGGGGACCAACAAAGAAAGCCACTAGAATATTTGTCGCTAGGATACCACCATCAGTTACAGAAGCAATGTTCCGAACGTAAGTATACTCATTATCATGGAGTCATTGTGATAACAACAGATTTATAACTTCTTTAGATATTCAACCATCACATAATGTTGCATTCACCTTATCACACTTTTTGCAGTTATTTTGGAAATTATGGAGAAATAACAGACCTGTACATGCCAAAGGTGAGAGAAGAATTTTGCATTTCCTTTCCTCTATTGGTCCAATTACATGGATGGAAAATATAAGGGGAGAGAAAAGATCACAAAGTTGTTTAATTGTGGAGCTCCATTTGTAATTTTATGATCTTTGCCCTTCTTTTCCTTGTATCCTTCATCCCTAAATCTTCTTGTATCTATGCATAATCTTCTATCAAGTGTGTTTTAGATCTAACTGTTGATTAACATTTTCCTAATTTTATTTTACTTTTGTTTTATATTAATTTTTTTGTTTTTGATGATAGGTGTTTTGGTATATGTCATATTGATATGACATTTCATTTTGTTTGTTGAGTTTGGAAACTAAGCTATTGTATCAATGCTACTGTACTTTTGCAGTTCAGTTATGCTAGGGAACTCTGTTATGTAATAAAGATTCCTTTAGCAGCTCTTTACTAAGCATTATTCTAGTGGCATGATCCTCTACTCCTTAGTTCTACCCCTTCCATTTATAGATTCTAACTACGAAATATATTGTTTGTCTTTGAAGATGTCCATATCATCTCTATTTATTTTCTATCATTTTATTCCTTATTAGGATTACACCTTTTAGTTTATCTTTTCTAATAACTCCAGATATCTATTGTAGCTACCTTAGCTTTTTGTATGATGGATTTTAGTATAGTCTCTATTCCATTAGATTAGTCGACCAAAGCTTAGACATTTGGATTATCAAAATAAATAAATAGAGAAAGATCAGCACTTATAGTTGATCCTTGATGTAAACTTACAAAAAAATCATTTGTCACATTTTCAATAGCTCTAACACTGACAACAACATTATACTACATATCTTTTACGATAATTACTAGATATTTTCTCCTCCATAATCCACCACAATATTTGTTGAGATCTATCATGCATTTTTTTAAAAAAAATTTATTTAAATCACATACAAATTTGACTTCTTTTCCATTAGTTGCCTTATCAAATAAATTACATCTGGACAATCTTCCAAACATGAAACCTATCTGATTTTTAGAAATGGTTGTCTCAATCTCTTATTTTCTCCTCCTGATAACCTTCCCAAAGTTCCATAATATTAGCACTCAACTTATGCCCCTATAATAGGAATAATAGGATATCATCTTCATAATTTTTTTAAATATATGTTTTATTTTAATCTGGTATGGGGCAAGCCTAGCAAAATGGGGCGGAGCTGGCATAAAATCTTACTCTTCTTTTGTAGGTGATAGTTTTGCATGTGATACCCCCACTTCATCTACGCTATGGGGTAGACCGGCTCCAATTAAGCTGGATTGGCATGGTTTCTTTCTGTTGTGTCAAATTACCATCCTTAGGCAATGGTTTGACTTGCACATATAAGATGGTGAAGTTTGCTGAGTGTGATAGGATAGAGATATAATTAGCTGTTAGAACTAGGCTATTTATGGAATGATCCAACTTGCATTTGTGACTTTTAGGATAGTTTGAATGATAAATCTTGGCCTTATCATAATTATATTTGCAATCTTGCTCACTCTGTATTTTCAATCTAGGATCAAGGGTCCAAAGGGCATCGTGGAATTGGTTTTATCACTTTTGATAATGCAGGTATGGGCAATGCTGACGTTCATCTCCCTTGTATTATACAAATTCCTCCTATTTTTGTGTATTGATTCTACACTGCACAATTAGCTTTATCACTTCTAATATAACAAGGATTGGCATTGTTGGTTGTTATTTCATCTATGTATGCTTTATTTATTCTACATTAATGCTTGATTTATTCTACAATAATTCTTTTCCTAATCCTAGTCATTACACTGGCTATATTTTAAAACACTATTGATTCATTAATTTTTTTGATTTTTTAAACTAAAACTTGGTGTTTGTATTGGATCTTGAGGTTCTTGGTTGAATTGACAACTTTGGAATATCCCTTAGCTAAACTTTCTTTCCTTTTGACTGTAAGGATATTCTCTGTTCTGCAGGCAGTTTATTCAGTATTGAAGAACTACATACTTGATTCTGAGTTGCTTCTCCAAGGAACTGCTTTCTATTCCCTGGCTAGGCTTGACATGCATTCATTTAGAGAACATGATTTGAAAATTGATGGTCTCCGACTCTCTGTATACATAGTGCTGTTGCTTAATACATCAATTCTATCCTATCATTTATACTGTCATTGCAATGCCTTATTTTTTTTAATCTGGTAGAGGAACAATATTAAAATGACTTATAAAATACTTTTACAGTGACAACAAAATCCTCAATTTGTAGGGTTTTATACCAATATAGATTGAACTTAAAAAATATTAATACGATTAAATTAGATTTTCTAGAATATTACTAAATTAAAAAATTTTAAATGGTATTATAGAATTTCTTCATGACATGAATATTTATTGCAATTAATTCAAAGATAATATTCTTAGGAATATGATATTGTACTAATAGTTGTGCATTAAACCTATTGTTGAATAATTTTTCAGATTAATCCAAATTACTTTATTATTTATTCTTATTATTATTCAGTTCTACATTATATTTATCTCTTAATGGTAAATGGTATTATAATCACAGAACACTTGCTAATAAATGTGCTGTGCATCATATTATGGGTCCAAAAATACACACTAAAGCATCCTACTCTTTAGCATATCTATGCTAATATTAGTTATAAACTTTCTTTATAACTTATTGTGTTAAAAGAGAACAGGACTTTTAGAGATCCCTTCTTCTTGTAAAGGATCCTTCTCTTTTCTTGTAGCTTTCTTTTTCTTCTCTTAGGCTGTGTTTCCTATGAAGCAAGCAAATGTCTTATGGAGAGAAATGGGGTAGGGAATAAACTCTTGTGGAAAGGAAAAGTTCCCCTAATATGCATTTTGTTGGAGGAAGGAAACTAGTGTGTCCATAGGTTGGGAGGAAAACATTTTATAGATTTCATTTTGTTCTTAACAGGGAAAGCAAGATAAGGAACTATTGAGTTTCTAAAATTGTTTGTTAAAGACAAAAAAAATCATAGAAAATAATTAAATTGTAGAAAAATTAATTGGGATTTTTTTGGTTTTTATTTAGCAAGAGATTGAGGTGAATAGCAACTCTTCTAGGCCAAATCACTTGGAAGCATTTTTGGGCTAAATTGAGGAAAAAATCTCCCAGTTCTTTCCTTCCCTCAAAATAAATAAATTGTAGAAAAAAATAATTGGGATTTTTTTTGTTTTTATTTAGCAAGAGATTGAGGTGAATAGCAACTCTTCTGTCCCAAATCACTTGGAAGCATTTTTGGACTAACTTGAGAAAAGAATCTCCCAGTTCTTTCCTTCCCTCCATACTTGTTCTGCCCAAGAAAATGGAGGTAAAGGGTGCTTGGGGTTTCACTCTAGGAAACACAAGTTCAGTTTATACTAGTTGTCTTCGAATTTTGATATTTTAAGAAGGTTTTGACTGGAAATAATAGAAATCAAGTGATTGCTAAAAAATGGAATAAAAATAAGTAAAAAATACTTTTAAGAAAGGGAAGATTCTCTCAGGGTCAAATGATTCCTCTTATAATCAAGGGATCCCAAAGTGATTCAACTTTGACTTTTGCTGCTTTAGTTCGTTTTTGTTTAAAAAAAAAATCCTACATGAATTTGCTAAATAATTTCTTCATTATGCATGATGTCTCATTTGCAAAAGGTATTCACTGGCCCCATTTCTTGGAAAACACAGATAGTATGGATGTGTTCACGTACACATGTATTTGATAGTTAAACTGATCAAATCAATCAGAGGTGAAGGTGCTTGAGGTAGAGTGACACCAAAGGAAATTCTAGTTATTGTAAATATGATTTAAGAGATCTCACTATTGTAGTGATGCTAGTGGAGTGTAACATAGCTGGAAAATGAAATTGTAGTTGGCCCCATTTGAATGCAAGTTAATTCAATTAAACCTATCTTTGTTGAAGAATATCCAAGAATATAATGTGCTTTCTCACCAGTTAGGTGCTTTTGTGTTATTTTTCATCGAATTCCTTATCTTGTTGGTTGTGCTGGAAATTGCTCTTATTGAGCTAAAATCTGAAAGCATTGAGCTTAGATTTACAATTAGTTGCTCCATCTAAAGTGAATGATATGGTTGATCAATTGATTACAAGAGGAGCTCTGTGCCATTGCACTTTCCAGCAAGGTTATCAAATCGAGATAAGAATAGTGAATTGTTATTGTGATTTTGCGAATCATAACATATTGTGAATTGGGAGTTCACGTTCAAAAAAAACCAAACAAACTACCTTGCCATCATATGATTGACAAACTAACAAAACATAATAGCATATTGCCACAAATAGACAATGTGTTATAAAAAACTGAAGTACGAAAATGAGGTACATGAGAGCAAACATAACTATTTGTGAAAATGAGTCAAATCTAAGAGCAAGTGGGAGCTATTAAACTAAAGAGTAAATATACATATTCTGGTAATTTTCTGAACAGAATGACAGCCTAATGCTTGCCTGATAGTAAGGGAATCTGGATGTTGGAATTTGGATTTTCTGGTCAGTAGTAATCAAGATGTTGGATGTTGGATTTTCTGGTACTCTGGTTATGTTGAGGACGTGCGGTGAAATCTGGATGTTGGAATGGGTGTGCTCGGGTTGATTGTCTGTTGAAGGTGTTTGGTCAAAGGTAGGTCGGTGGAGCAAAAGATGGGAGGTGGGTTACTGAAGATGTGTGAGGAAGACAGATAACCTCTGAGGGATGTCTGATGCTCTATGAAGAAGCCAGTGAAGTAGTTGTCTCTAGCAAAAAAGGCTAGAGTCTATGATATCTGGTGATTGACCTCCAGATATGCTGGTTCATGCCATTCGCTGAGGAGGAGGCTCAACCACCTGGATCTTGCCCAAGGGACATGCTTGTTTAGGAACAAGATGTCAATGAACCGTTGCCAACTAGTTGTGAGGATGGGAAGTGAATAGTTGAATGGTTGAGGAGGATGCTTCATCGAATACAAATGTGAACACATTTGTTAAACATAAATCACTGTGTTATTTTATATTTACTCACCTTATTAAATTTATATCCTTATTAAATTTATATCCTGATTCACCTATTCCAAACTGTATGGTTCCCATTCAAATCAAATTGGATTGATTTTTGGTTGATTCCGATTCAGACATGCAGTTTAAATCAATTTGCATCTGAATCAAATTGGATGTTTCGAACTCTGAATCATCGAATTATGATAACCATGCTATTTGGAGGTGTTCCATGGTTGTTCTCTGCATCACACCTATTTTAATCTATGCATTCCAAAAGAAACTCCCTATCATTTATGTTTGCCCTAATTATTTGGGATTGACTATAAGCTCTCAAATAATTTGTATGCATTCCATGGGTCTTGTAATTTTACTAAATGTATGTGCTCATAAGTTGTCATCATCATGTTTGTCCCAATTAATGCTGTCGTAAGTCTTCTGAATTATTAATTCGTATCAATTCTTTTCAGTGATGCTTTTGTGTCCATGTTAAAAGAATTGATTCTATATTTTCCTTGGATGAACAGATGCAGTGGATTCGATAATGGCAGAGTCTCATGAACTTGGTGGTTCTACTGTAGTTGTTGACCGAGCTACTCCAAGGGTAACTGCCTGCTGTTGGATTAATTGCGATCATTTTGCTTTCTAATTGAAATGACGATTGATGCATGAACCATGTTGTGCCTGAAATAGTATTTACTTTTTGTTCAATGTAGAACGACGAGGTGAGGTATCCAAGTAGAATGCCACAGGGTGGATATGGTGCATACAATGCTTATATTTCGGCTGCAACACGGTATGCTGCACTTGGGGCTCCGACGCTGTATGATCACTTTGGTTCTTATGGAAGTATGCTCATATCTGAAGTTACACATTACACAGCTTATTCCCCTGTTATATATTTGTAAATGCAAATCATGTATGATGTAGGAGGGTATTTTGGACCTTCACGTGGCATTGGCAGAAAGATTTTTGTTGGTAGACTTCCTGAGGAGGCAAATGCTGAAGATCTGCGCCAGTACTTTGGAAGGTTTGGCCGTATCGTAGACGTCTATGTCCCAAAGGTAATTACTTGTGTGTATATTCAAATTGGTTAAATTAAATTTGTATGTTGCTAATTCCTGCATTACCATGAATAGGATCCCAAGCGAAGTGGCCATCGAGGCTTTGGCTTTGTGACTTTTGCTGAGGATGGTGTAGCAGATCGTGTTTCTCGTAGGACACATGAAATTCTTGGACATGAGGTACTTCATAGGACAATCTGAAATTGGATTTTCATCTCTATAGTTCATGGTTAACTGAATTTGACTATTCCAACATTAATTATATGCTTCATGTGTGAAGATACTTACCCTCTCGAATCGATGTATGCTTATGAAATGCGACAAATTTATTATTTGGTGCCTTCCTTACATGATATCTGATATATGTAGGTTGCTATAGACTCAGCTACACCTCTTGATGATGCTGGTCCTAGTGCTGGAGGCTATGTGGATCCTGTCGAGGCTTATGGGGGGTACGGTCCAATGAGAAACTATGGCAGGCTCTACGGCAGTCTGGACTTCGACGATGTGAGTGTTAAATAGCTTTTCAGGAGGATTGAATTGTTTCCAAGCTGGCTTTGATTGCATCTGTCAATGTGTGCGAGAATAAATTCATAACTCTGAGCTTTCAATTGTTCTATTCCTCGTGCAGTACGGCTATGGAGCTAGTGGAAGCAGCCGATCAAGGATGGATTGGAGGTACAGGCCTTATTGATGCGAGTTGTGTGACCTTCGCTTGCACTCGGGACGTCGATTGCTGTCTCAAGGCTAAATTTAGGATGTCAAATGGAACCATTTCTGCACTTGTGACTGAGATTTTATCTTATGTATTCTGAACCATTACTGCACCAGATGCTTAAAAATGTTAGCTCTTAGGTATCAGAGTGCGCGAGCTGATAATAATCTTATACCTGCCTTTAGTCAGGTGAGCCATCAGACCCAGCAGACAATGGTGAATTTATGATGATGGACCACTACGTGAACTCGACAAGAACATTTGTTATTTTTCTTTGGACCAAATCCTTGCAGAAATATGAATCAGCATGCTGATGAGACTGAAGATGAAGTTGCGTAGACATGGAAGTCATCTCGATCCATGATCACGCCTATATCGAATTAATTATCCACTGCCATTTCCTGACCATCTCCCTTCGCTCTTCTTGCAATCTATAGCATCCTGCTATTCCACTTCTTCTTCTTCTCAGCGACAAATAATCAAATACCTGTCGCGCAAAGGAGTTGGGTTGGGTTGCTTCCATGGTAGCAGTGTTCAACAAAGAGGTGCTGAGTTGGTACTTGCTCACTCTGAAGCTGAACGAGGCCGTGCAGGCTAACCTCCCCAGGTCGCAGCCCAGCACTCCCGGCTCCCCCTCCAAGCCTCCGCCATCGCCGCCGCTCTGCGTCACGCGGGGCGAGCCCATTCCGGAGGAGCAGCAGCCTGAGGAGGATGAAAAGGATGGAGAGGAGGAGGAGAGCGCGGCCTTCGCCGCCGCCGCCGCCCCTCGGCAGGAGTCCCAGTGGGTCATCTCGATCCGCGACAAGCTGGAGCAGGCGCGGCACGAGGAGGCGACGGTCCCCTGGGCTCGCTTCTGCATTTACCGAGTCCCTAAATCGCTCCGCGAGGGCGATGAGGAGGCGTACGTGCCTCAGGTGGTGTCGATTGGGCCCTACCACCACGGCAAGCGCCGCCTCCGCGACATGGACCGCCACAAGTGGCGCGCTCTCCACCGCGTCCTCTGTCGCACCGGCCACGACGTGCGGCTCTACCTTGACTCCGCGCGCGCGCTCGAGGACCGCTGCCGCGCCTGCTACGAGGGCCGCCTCGCGCTCTCCAGCGACGAGTTCGTGGAGATGCTGGTGCTCGACAGCACCTTCGTGCTGGAGCTCTTCCGCGGCGCGGCGGGCGGCGTCGGCGAGGGCTTCCGCGACCTCGGGTACGACCGCAACGACCCCGTGTTTGCGATGCGCAGCACGATGCACGGCATCCAGCGGGACATGATCATGCTTGAGAACCAGCTGCCCCTTTTCATCCTCGATCGCCTCCTCGGCCTCCAGATCGGTCGCCCGGATCAGCACGGTCTCGTCGCCCGCCTCGCCGTCCGCTTCTTCGATCCCCTCATGCCCACTGACGAACCGCTCCGCAAGGCTGACCGCGCGAGGATCGAGTCCTCCACCCGTGCCGCTGCCACCGAGTCCTTCGACCCCCTGAGCGAGACAGGGCTCCATTGCCTCGACATCTTCCGGCGGAGCTTGCTCCTCACCGGACCGAAGCCGGAGCCGCGCCTCTGGATCAAGCGGTGGTCCCGCACCCGGCGGGTGGCCGACCGCCGCCGGCTGCAGCTGATCCACTGTGTGACGGAACTCCGCGAGGCGGGGATCAAGTTCCGGAAGCGGAAGACGGACCGGTTCTGGGACATCAAGTTCGCCGATGGCGTGCTCAAGATCCCGCGGTTGCTGATCCACGACGGAACCAAATCGCTGTTCCTGAACCTGATCGCGCTGGAGCAGTGCCACTCGGACTGCACCAAGGACATCACCTCCTACGTCATCTTCATGAACAACCTGATCAACTCGGAGGTGGACGTAAGCTACCTGCACTACCGGGGGATCATCGAGCACTGGCTGGGAAACGACAGCGAGGTGGCGGACCTGTTCAACAAGCTGTGCCAGGAGGTGGTGTTCGACTTCGACGACAGTTACCTATCGGAGCTGTCGGAGAGGGTGAACAGGTACTACAATCACCGGTGGAGCACTTGGGGGGCGAGCTTGAAGCACAGATACTTCGGGAACCCTTGGGCAATCATATCCTTGATCGCTGCAGTGTTCTTGCTGCTGCTCACCTGCGCGCAGACTTTCTACTCTGCTTATCCCTACTACCACCATCCCTGATCACCTTCCTCCTCAGTGGAGGAGACATTGTTTACATTGATCGATTGATTCAGTTTGTTGGGTTAATAATAACTGGTGGACGATGGATTTTTGATTAGAGAATGCTGCAATTGCTTTTAGGTGCAAGAAATGGCAAATGGTGTTAGAGTTCAACCTACCAAGGATAAGGGTGGACCTTGAACTTGTTGCTTCTAGGGATCCATCAGTTTTAGTTCTCAATTCATCCTCGGCTGGCAATGATGAAACTCCCCTTAGGCGTGCAAATTTTTTAGATATCCTTTCATGCATGGCATACAACAGCCATGGCAATGTTCTTCTTCCATGTCTTATTACTGGTAAAGACAGCATTTAGCTTGTCCCAAGTATTTCTGTTTTGATGAATGCTAGATACTTGAGCTTGGAGGCCTTTATAGGATGAATTACTGATATGTTCCTTCTTAGATTAAAGAGGTACTTAATCATGTTCGTGCAAATTTTTTCAAACTATCTATGAATATTTTTTTTTAGGTTTCTCACACACAATTTTAGAATGGGCAATCGCCAGGTATAATTGTGTTCTTGAACTGTGATTACATTAACTGAAGAGTCAGCATACTGTCAGACAGGTAGCAGTTGAGTTGCTGGCTCAAGGAGTGTATTTGTGTAAAGCATGTTTTTTCGCCCAATTTGTCAGCTGTTTTAAAATAATTGATTTTAAACAATTTTTGCCCTGTTTTTTTAAATAATAGCAAGGATGTCCTGTGGGAATATCTACTAAACTTGCATGACAGCAGAGTGTAATCTATCTAAATTCTAAACAACATTGAATTGGAGATTTTTTTTCTTTTGCTGGAGTTTGGTCTAACTAACAGGTGCCCTCCATGGTATCCCATATGGATTGAAGGATATCATGGCTGTACCCCACTGCAAGACTACTTTGGGGATCAAAATCATTCAAAGAGTAGGTGCTTAACATTGAAGCTTGGGTCTACAGAGGTACAATCTTGATCACAGGCCCAAGAATTGGAAGTATAGTCAGCCAATTATAGTTCATGATCATCATGATCTTGATGTCATTGCAGGCTAAAGGCTGCAGGAGGTGCCCTCATTGCAAAGCTTGTTTAAGGATCATTAGCCTACGATGACATTTGGTTTGAGTGGAGGACCTGAAACCCTTGGAATATTGAAGAAAGTGACACCACTCTAGTATCCTTTTATTGTAAATAAGAATTAGTCTTTTGGTTCTTGACTTGAATTTGTTACACATGGTTGCGGATTTCAGGCTGTTTTAATTAAGAAACTCATAAGAGTCACAAAGTAATGAGTGAAACATCTACATATAAAAGAAACAGACAATACACAGAAATGACGTCTTTATGTTGTAATTTTGTTGATTCCATTGCATGCAATTACAAATGCAACTTTGTAGTCTCTTTGATGTAATGAAAACTTTGCAGCACTTGGGTTTCGCAGTGCTGTAATATATGATCTTATTGGTTTTTGTATAATACAGAGTATGTTCAAGTACAAAGACCCCAGGGGAAGCTGATTAGAGAAGTCCGTGAGAGTCTGACTATTGATGCTTTTATTGGGAATGCATCTGTTTGGGAACTTGTTTGCTTGGGAAACCTTGTTGGCACTCCTGTGGTTGTCGTTCTGATTGGTTTCAGGAACATCCAAAATCCTCTTCCAAGTGGAACAAGGAGAACCACAATAACAACAAGAATGTATGCTCCACCTGATCGTGATCACACTGTAAGTTGCCCGAATGCTTAATATGCTTGACTATCTTGTGTTAAAAGGAGTTTTACAGTGATTTGTAGGCCATGATAATTAAGAATCTGGTGTTTTACACTGAACTCTAATGGCAATAAACTCGGTGATTTTTTCATTGAATTCACTGACTTATGACGTATGCATTATTGTAGGTGAATGCTGGTAAAGAAGGTAATTAGATTGTTATATACAGGATAGATTAACAACTTAGAATGTAAGATTACATTCATACCAAAACATTGATTAGGAGAAGAACAAAAAATAACAAGGTTATCGGAGAAACAAAATGACACAAGATTAGAGAATGAGTAATAGAGTTTGGGCTATAGGATAATGAATGTTAGAGATAAAAGCAAAACAGACATTGTTATTGATAAGGATAATTATAGGTCTTCAAAATCATTGAAACAAAGTGTTTATAGTTTACTAGAACTCTATGATGGAACTGGAATTACAATTTGACTCTCAATTTTTTGGCATCCAGATTAATTATTAGGAACTTTATATGATATTTGTTGCATCTTTCTCTTCAGACCTATACATTAATTTAATTAATTAGTGTTCATTTTTTTTATTCTTCTTACATTTTTTTCTATATTTTATTTTGGCTGCAGAACACCAAGCCATAATAACCACATATGCGAATTTCCAACCTTATGATTTTATCACTAACTAAACCTAATACAAATTTTATTGGGCCCAGCCCAATTTTCAAAGGTTCTGCGTTGGTCTATTGCACTACTAAGAGCATCCACATTGATGTTCTAACATTCAATTGATATTTATAATCAATGTGAGTGGGTGTTATAGCATCTCCACATTAACCACGTCCAATTCTTTGAACGTAGTTAATGAGCAGATTTTATTAAAAAAAAATCAAAAAATTAGAAATTCCCAACAGTCTTTGAATTACAAGTATAATTTAAAATGTATTTATTTATTTAATATAAAATAAGAATAAACATGAATGAGTGTGTGTTAACACTTAAACCAATGCGGGGTGTGTGTTAATAAAAGGAAGGTGTTAACATAATAGGTATATGACATGTGAATCCTATGCTTTTTGAAGAGGTGATATATATTAATGTGTTCAAATCAATACGGATGCCCTAATTATCAGTAGCTACTTGCTTAATTTTTATATTTGAGGATCTAAGACAATTGCTTTATTTTTTTTATTTGATGATACTTTATCTTGCACATAATAAACTCCTACTTTTCAAAATTATTCTTATATGTATGATGAAGTTGAGAAAGATATTGTGCTTCTTCTGAATAATTTAGAAGATGAATTTCTTTTACCTGACAATATTTATCCTTTTTCTTTTTTATCTTGGTGGGTTTCTATAAGAAAGTGTTCTATAATTTACATGTAATCTAACTATATTATATACTATGCAACATAATTAAAATACATATGAAACTTCATCACCTTTTCTCCTGCTATAATGAACTCTTACATGCCATGCTAATAAAAAAAATTGCCAATAATTATTTGGTATAGTGATAAACAACTTAGATTTAGAAAACTTAAAGAGGTTTACGTTTTTAAAAAAACTTATGAAAGAATTTATTTCACTTTATTAGATATTTTTAGACAAAAATATATTTTGCAATATATATATTTTAAAATTCATAACTTTTTAGAACAGTTTACATTTGTATATATATATTTTAAATTTATAACTGTAGGTTTTAAAATTTATGTTAGAATTTATCTATTTTTAAATATAATTTTTGACATTTTATTTTTAAATATATAATTCATGTACCAGTTTGATCTCAATTGATACATAAGTTTGTTTACAAGTGTGCATTGGCCTGACAAGTGATGATTTTTCTGTTTGTTTAAAAATATTTATGATATATAACATTTGAGTGGGACTGTGGGAGGCTCTTTGACAATGATATTTAACTTTATCAAATTTCATCTTAAATGAACAATAATTTCATACGTAATAGAATGGCAAGATACTTTCTGTAGTCACCAAAAAGAAAACATGCTCATTAGTTTTTTGGCGTAGCTTACTGAAAGATACAATTCTGTACTCACCACAAAGAAAAGAAAGCATGCTTACTAGTTAGGTTTTGATATAGCTTATTGACCAACCTGATACTGAGGTTGGAACC
Organism: Curcuma caesia; assembly: GCA_037834155.1. Taxonomy (NCBI): domain Eukaryota; kingdom Viridiplantae; phylum Streptophyta; class Magnoliopsida; order Zingiberales; family Zingiberaceae; genus Curcuma; species Curcuma caesia. The sequence goes on from JBBMKF010112497.1 coordinate 15,876, forward strand.
TACACTACCTGTGGGACAATCCATGTTCTTGTGGGAGAAAGAGAATTCACACAAGATATTGTTTTTCTTTTTCAATTTCTGGATGGTGACAAAGTGACAAATGTTGTCATTCCAAACTCCTCATTAAAAGCTAAAGCCAACAACCTTTCTCTTGGGATGCCCAGCCTCCCCTTTTGTTGCTGCACCTTGTCCTTGTGATGATACCTTCAAAAAATTACCAGACAACAAGCATGAGACAGCACCAGGCACAGCCTAGCTTTCTTCACCTTCAGCAGCATTCCCATCAAAAGTCCACCCATACCTATCAGTGAGCTTGAATTCTATATATCCCTGACCTGAACCAAATGTTATGGCCTTGTATCATTGAACTTTTTACAGGCTATCCATCTTCAGCACACAGGAAGAAGGCCCAGACATGCATGAGTTGAGCACTCTTTGCATGCAGCTAGCCAGCCACTGTCCCCAAAATATTCCATGCTTTTTTTTCTTCATGCTTTACATGCTCCCAGCTCAGCTAGCTGTTGCCATACTATGCTTAAAGTTGCTGCATTTGTGGTGTCTTCTAAACCATGCATGTATAATTTAGAGCTCACATGAACTTGGTATTCATCCATGATCGGTTGGTCCATTTAAAAGGTGAAGTGCTAACCCTAAAGTTTCATGAAAGGCAATAATTAGTGTACTTGCATGCAGCATTGACAGTGGCAGTGGATTTTTTTTTTGTTTTTTATTAGTGCAGCAAGGGAGCATCATTCTGAATGACAAGGTTGGCGATAAAAAATTCACTTCCTGAGAACTTGTAAGTCTCAACAGGCGTGCAAAAAGGTGTGTGAATTGTGGTTATAGTATGTAGGTGGAGCATGATCGCCCACGCAAAACTTGCACCAAGCTTTTCAGATTCAACTCCAAAAAGTTGCCTAGAGGAATGCATATTGCGTCCATTTGTGGTACAATTTCTTTCTTTATATGAATTTTAAGTAGGATGGTATTTAATTAGAATAATAATCTAACGAATGGTAGTTCTTTTGGAATGAATTAATTTAATCATAGTTATCCCCTTTCTCACTTCTTGGGGGATTCCATATAAGAATAAAACTTTACTTTGGCATGGTTGGCTAATCCAATGAAGTTCATGTCATTGAGAATGAAGATCAATGTGTTAAAGGTGATAAGGTTAACCCTTTAGCTCTATCGTTCGTCTCAAGTCATTTTATCGGATGATATACATATAACATTTGATCAGCTCACGAAGAGATACGACATCTTCAAGCTAGTAGAACAACTCGTAGCTCTCTCTCGGTGAGATTATGGTAAACAGATGATTGAGTTTGTCAATCTTTATCATTTAAGTTAGGTACAAAAGTGGAGATGTATTCAAGAGAAATAATAAGAAGGAAGTAAATACATATTTTGAAAACCAAGGTGCGGACCGGAATAACCAAAAATTAGTGCACCGTTCTAGAAATCTACCATAATTATAAGGACCTGAGAAGAAAATTGACACTGTGCGATGGAGATCGGGGAGTGTGGGACCCAAACTTCAACCCCCTGAACGCGCGTGCCAAGGTCGGCCTTCATGTTCCCTCCATGTACACGGATCTTTTTTATTTATTTATTATTTATTATTTAATTCACACAATCATTACACGTCTACCCGACGCACTAAAATATTCGCTTTAACCCTCGAACGTCAATTAATTACAAACCTTTTACAGATTTACCCTAACATTTTATTCTATTGCAACAAATTACTCTCTGTGTGGGAGGTTTAATTTACCATTACTTGCATGCAAATTATTTGCATCAATTAATTTAATCATTATTGTATTTATGCAATCATAATAGGTAGATTAAGAGGTGATAATTACATCATTAAGATTAAAAGAGCTTCATGTATGGGCTTTATTGTACGACCGTTAAGTAAATGTGTGTCAGTAATACTTTATAGAAGCCAATGAGGCAAGCACTAGGGTCTCTTTAATTTACCTCTAATATAAAAGAAATTAATTGTCACTAGGTCAGCAGCTTTAATTAATTTACAAGGCAGCACTTTACAGTCCATTTTGTTCTTAAATTATTTGAGGCAAGAATTTCTTAGTAGAAATATATATGATCTCCTGAGCGATTCTATTTATGTGACTTATGCACATTGTTGACGTAGCTAAGATTTCCTTTTCACGTGCGTGGCAAGCGATTCCGTGTTGGTCAACAAAAAAAAAAACTCGATTCCACCGTGCTAACCATAAACCCCAAGCTCGCGTCTTTCCATCCCCGTCCCGATCTCTGTTGTTACGTGTCACTGTCCGACGTTAGGTTTTCCGATGTCGCCCATAGCCATCACCATCGCCTTCAGCCGGGCCATGCGATCCAGTGATTCTAACCCTAAAAAGTCACTCAAAAATCACTATCCTAAGATTCTAACCCTAAACCGTTCCGTCGTCGCCTTCAGTCGGTCCACGCCGTTGTCTTTAGCCAGTGTGATCTTCGTTGAGATGCTGTCGTCGCCATCCCTAGATTAGCCACCCATAGGAATTAACTTTCAACAGGAATTAAAGAGTGAAGAATACATACTAAGTAGTCGAATCTAATCTAAAAAAATTAACTTTCCACTAATTAAGCGTCTTTGAAACATTACAACCAGCACCTAGAAGGTTGGCATAAGATCTAATAGATCGAAACAATCACAAGCATAGATCCTGGTTAAAAATTGTTGTCAGTCTCATCTCTACTAAACAACCAAAAATAAAGTAAAAGAAAAATGAGTTTTCGAAAGCTTGCATTCAAAGTAGAGCCGTGAATACGTGGTCCGATTAACGGTGATCCTGTGTGGCAGCGTCTTAGTGACGTGGCCCAGACGAAAGCAACAGGGAAAAAACTAACCTTGGGACAGAGACGCAATTTTGAACCGTTTAGGGTTGGAATATAATTGTGAGATCGCTAACCTTGGGACGGCGACGGCAGTGTCTCATCGAAGATCACACCAGCTGAGGGCGGCGTCGTGGACCGACTAAAGGCGAAGGAGGAACGGTTTAGGATTAGAATCTTGGGATCGTGATTTTTGGACAACTTTTTAGGGTTAGAATTGCAGGATTGCGTGGCCCGGCTGAAGGCGACGGTGACGGCAACAACGAAAAATCTAACCTCGAGCGACAACACGTAACAGTAGAGATCAGGACGGGGACGGAGAGATGCGAGCTTGGGGTTTAGGGTTAGCATGGCGGGATCGATTTTTTTTATCGATCAACGTGGAATCGATCGCTTGTCACACACGTGAAGAGGAAATCCTAGCTACGTCAACAGCGCGCACAAGTCACGTAAATGGGATTGCACAGGAGATCGTTCTTCTGATATACCTAAATGACTTAAATTTATGAAATTTTGCAATGAGATGAAAATTTAAAATGTGTAAAAGGTAGATATGATGAGAAATCCGAGTTTTGAGTTTTCTACATAAAGTTATACCCCTGTGTCAATTGACATGAAGTTTGAAATTTTCTAAACCTTTTGAGCAATGATGGGAATCGTTTATAATGATAATGGTGGACACATTTGGACTCCTTAGCACTACAGAAACCTATATGAGGTGGAATAAGCTCGATCAGTGCTCTGTAAGTCTATCAATGAGTTTTGACCGAACCCATTGATGAATGTAGAGCATTTAAATGTCTGAAAACTTACAATGATATAGGAGATGTTAGTGTATAGAATGTATATATAGTGTTCAATCTTGATTCTAAGACACGTATGTCAAGTTATGATCACGTGCCAACTAGCATAGATTGTAGTGCTAGTTCTAAAGACTAGCAACACAGTGGTGCTAATATCCAGAAATCAGCACTACAATGTTAGTTCTAATCACACACGGTGGTATTGGTTTCCAAAGACTAGCATCATTATGGTGTTGGTCTTCAGAAACCAACACCACAATATTCTAAAAGTTTTAAATCATTTTGAGCACTGTTGGGAGGACTTTAAAATGAAAAATGGGTCATGTTTTGGGCCTAAAAAAATATCGTTTAAGGCTTTTTTGTCGGAGGTTCAAAAGAAATTTTATCTTTTATATTAATTTTTACTTCTAACATATCGTAGGGATGTCAAAATCAACCATGGACACCATAAATACCTTCATTGCACTACTATCTTCCATTTCATGATAAATTTTAAAAAATCCAAAACCCCTAGGTCCATCAATGGATTTTAATAAAAATCCATTGACCAGTGTCAGCTCAAGGCATAGGCCATTAAGGCCTATGCCTAGGGCCCCAATAAAATTGGGG
>JBBMKF010112917.1:0-20140 GCA_037834155.1 Curcuma caesia
CGTCGATCTGCGCCGCGTTCGATTTCTGTGAGCGGTTTCTGCGTTTTTTTTGTTGTTTGTAGATTCGCTTTGGTTGGTTAGTCTCTCGTGGATTCGCTAGCAACCATTTAGGATTCGGGCGGAACCGGCGATGCCGATCAACACGTCTGCTGGTGTTTCTTCCGACCATCGCCACCCATCGTCTTCCAAGGATCCGGAGAGCAGTGAGTCCGCCTCGAATACCCTCTGGGTGGGGAAACTCTCCGCCGAAACCACCGATTCGGATCTGATGTCCATCTTCTCCAAACATGGCGCCTTGGATTGCACCACCATGCGCCCGGCGAGGAACTACACCTTCGTGTACTTCCGGCAAGACGAGGAAGCCAAGGCTGCAAAGGAAGCCCTCCAAGGGTACGTGATCCATGGGAGCGCCATCAAGATCGAGTTTGCCAAACCGGTTTGTACCATTCCTTTCACTTTTGTGTAGATTAACATGAAATAGGAAAATCTGGGTAGCTTGCTTTGATTCATTGTTTTATCTTTGCACATTGTACGTTCAGTTAGGTCTTCCAATAGAATCTAGGGTTTTTTTTTTTTTTTTGCATATGATGAAACTATCGATCGTCGCAATCCACATTATTACTAAGTCGAGCAACCCACTGGGGAAAAGGGTAGTTGGACGTAGATTTGTGAGCTAGTCATCTTTAGGGTAGTTGAATCATGTGATTTATTCAAAACTTTCTGCCACACTTTCTTTTAGGAAGCGGTGTTGCCGCACTTGAATCGTCATTTTCACTTTCATTTCTTCTCATGTAGCAATCTGTGAGTCAATTGCCATTTATAACCTAAACCACACAAACTGAACTTGCTTTATCGACGTGTTGTACTGTAGTACACCGGATGAAACAAGAATTTTTTTTGATAATCTAGGTGTCTGAACTTCGCCTACTAGGTAATCCAGAGCACACTCAGAAGCTGATCTTTAAGATATTCATTCCATTTAGAATTTGAATAATAATCCTTTTATTGTTCCTTTGAGTACTTTACCAAATCACCATGCCTGTGGATTCTAGTTCAGAACAATTTTAGATTGGTGAAACATATATGATCCAACAGTTTAACCTGCTCGTTCGATTAATTCATCATTCCCTGACTCATAGAGTCATAGGCTACTTGTATATCTTTATGGACAGAGAAAACATATTTTAGATCGAGTATCTATGGCCTTGTTAGGTGCTTGAATTTTATATTTTTGTTTCGATAAGTTTAATTTTAAAAAGAGAAATTTCTTCTTGGAATAGTAAAATTCTGAGTTTTGACATAGTGGAAAATTGAAAAATCTTGTCAAGAAAAGAATTGGATGAAATATTTGCATCTATGTCGTCGTTTTTTAAGATATCATCCAGGAGAGGGCTTTGAAGAAGAAAACATGGTCCAAGATTTTTTTTCTCTGTTTGTTGGAGTTGGTGTCAAAAAAAAAAAATTCAAGAAAAGTAAACAGTGAAATTTGATGGGAGCTTTCAGCTTTCTGCGCCAAACTGCTCTTTTATTTTAAATAGCCCTTCTTTCAAGTGACATCGACAATTTCTTTTGATAACCCTTACTAACAAAGATTGTGATTTCAATGGAGATGGTTGGTCGACTACTTCGCAGGTCTAATTCAATTATGTTAATCAAATCGACATTGTCTAATCAGTTTTGACTTTTTATTGACTAAACAAGGAGGTCTTATAATCCTTATAATCTAGTAAGGAACTAGTAAAATTGCTGTAATTATTTAGTTAATTCCAATTTCCATCTTAAGAATTTGTTGCTCCAGCTTGTAAATTCCAATTTTAATAAGGTTAAAATAAATTCCAATTTGAACTCACTTGATCCTACTTGATCAACTACACCTAACCCTAAATTGAGGTTCATTCGACTTTAAAATTTAAAAGATTGGTTTGATTTGCTTAATTCGTTATCTAAATTGTTTTTTTTTAATAAAAAGTATAAAATGTAAAAATTTAAATGGGATAATATTTTGTTCGACGATATCTAGCTTCTTCTCCTTTAGGTCTTTTCTTTGCTTTGGTTTTAATGCCAAGGAACATCTCGGGTTCATTGCTTTAATATATAAAACTTTATATGATTATATTTTTAATTTATTCCATTGGAATATTATTGAAAATAGACTATGATTGCAATAGGCGTGCACTAATCATATCATATTAATATATTAAAAAAAATCTATCTTGCTTAATTTGAAGGAATACAATTTCGAATTTAATTTTATTGAAAACTCTTGAATCTAAAATTTTTAAGCCGTTTTAGTTGAGTTTCATTTTTTTAATTTTTGAATTTTTTTTATGAAATAGAATTAATTTAATTACAAAAATTAAAATTTAATTTGAATCTAAAATGTAATATTTAACCTTTTAAACTTTAAAAATCATCTCTATTTTTTGTTCACTCCAATTGATTTTAGTTAAGTGTAAAACAAAATCTAATTAAAACCAATGATAAAAATTTTGAACTATTTCATTACATCCAATTGCTTTATTAAGGATTTATGCAATAAAATACTTAATGCTCAAAGCTTTTATCAAATGCGTTTATTTCAAAGAAAATTACATCATTAAAAATGAAAGTCTCTCAAGTTTTCAAATCTAAAATTGCTCAAATACATAGAATTTAAAAAGCAAAGTACGCCCTAATTTATAGAGGAACAAAGAAGCCTTATTCTGCTCATTCTAACATCAAATGTTGAATAAATTTAATTGTAAATTATTATGAAATGAAATAAGTTTATAGGATACAAGTGACCAAAACTAAAAATTAAAATTTAATTGATTGCAAGCATTTTTAACTCTAAATTAGCGGAGGAAACATAAATTATATATTAGCATTCTAATTAACTCTAAAATAAACAATTAATTATATATTAATTAAAATTAGTCATGTTATTATTAATAATTCAATTAAATAAGTACAGAAATCGTAATGGCATGATAAGATGTAGTGCCAAAAACCATATTATTCTGGTTTGGATTGAGATTTTAAACTTGACTGTTTGTATGGTAAAGTGCAAAGGAAGGGCTTGTTTTTGTTATTTTGCCAGTAACAGTGAGATGTAGTTGTAGTTACAGTCGAAAGTGAACAAAAAAAAAAAAAAGAAGTCAAACTGCATCTTCCATGGAATAAATTGATCAATGCATCCTCTCATACATTATTACAGCATTTTCTAGAACAAGCATACTAAATGTTTAACAGCTATTGTGCTTGCTTATTTTTCGTTTTGTTCATTTTTAGTTAGTTTTTTGCTTGTCGCATTGGGAAAACCTGACTCATTTAAATTAAATGTTTGAAAGTATAGTAATCTAAATAATGTTTTGTGTTTGTTTTTCTCATGCAGCCAAGAGCAGCTAAGCAGATTTGGGTTGGTGGGTTTAGTTCATCTACAAGTAAGGAGCAACTTGAAGAAGAGTTTGTGCAGTTTGGTAAGATTGAAGAGTACAGATTTTTCAGGGATCGAAATTCAGCTATTATTGAATATTATAAGTTAGAAGATGCAATGGCTGCTCACAAAAATATGAATGGAAAGAAGCTTGCTGGTCAACAGCTACATGTTGATTTTCTACGGTCTCAACCTCCTAGAAGGGTATGCTTTCTGACAGCTATATCTGTTTTTTTTTGTTTATTTTCTGTGAGTTATCTTGACGAAGGTGGCATTTCACTAATATTATTTTTTATAATCTTGCATCTAAGATTGTATTTTTATTTTTATAAATAAATATTTTATAGAATTTGTACAGATCAATATTATATATCAAATGTTATGCAGCAAAGGATATCATTATTGCATGAAAACTGAAAAAAATGCTGCAATACTACCATCTAAACAATTGAAGTTGGTGAAAAAGTAATAGAGGCTGTTCATTCTAATTTGGTTTTCAAAGAAAGAAATAATGCATATGGCCCATTATAATTTGTTCCTTCCTCCCCCAGAACTCCAATCCCTAACAATATAGATAATCACAAATAAGGTCTGTTTGTTTTGCCTTCAATGTTTTTTCTTATGTATTCTCTAGGAAAATTTTTACTATGAAAATTTTAGCAAGAAAAGTATATTTCTGTGTAGTGAGTAGAGGTGGAATTCATTTCCCCCTTTCTTTGAAGCTATTTAGTGTTAATGATCTACGATGGTGAAGGACTTGCTGACAAGGGTTGGTCTAATAAATTTTTTATTGACAATGAGTTTCTCATCGTGCCAAACATTAGAAAATCTAAAAAAAAATATTTATGTGAAACAAGCGAACCCTTATTTACTTTTTCATTGTACTTCCCTTCGTACTGATACTGTTTCACTGTGCATGAAGTGATGTGCACAAATGATATTTCTGTTGTTTGATTATCTACTTATGTTGCTCTTACTGATTGTCTCTCAATCAATAGGAGTGGCCTGACCGCCAGGATTTGAGGAATGGACACCTAGGCAACCTAAGATCTTTGCCATTTGAGAGCTTGAGAAATTTTCATAATTTTTCTTCCCTTGGGCCTAAGTGGGACATGGTACATTGTTTTCTGGATTGCAATTTTGGTACTGTTTTTCTCTCACTTTAGCTTTGCTGATTTTATGAATCTTTTGAAATTTCAGCTTCATGGAGTGCTCCAAGATGGCCCTCCAACCAATGTTCTTTGCATAAGATATCCACCTCCTGTTCAGATTGATGAGAAGATGCTTCACAATGCCATGATTCTTTTTGGTGAAATTGAAATGATAAAATCCTTTCCATCTAGACACTATTCTTTTGTGGTGTTCAGAAGTATTGATGAAGCTAGGCGTGCAAAAGATGGTTTACAGGGCCGCCTGTTTAATGATCCTAGGATACTGATACTCTATTCCAACGGTGAACTTGCACTACCTGGTAAGAATAATTTGCCACCTTTCTCTGAATATAAAATTTATAGCACCTAGATCTGATGTTTTTAGATATAGCCCCATTGGGACCTCTTGAATTGTTAGGTCCTGGTCGTCTGATCACCCCGAATAATTTACTTGACCTCCTGCACGCCAATATTCAGCCTGGAACGAATCTGATAACAAGGCCATTTGGGCCACAAGGATTAGATCTCCATCATGCAGGATATGGGTTCCATGAACTTGGTATTCTTCATCCAAATCTCCTTGAGGCTGATGCTAGCAAATCTATACCTTGGACACTTCGGACCCCTTCAGCACCAGGAATTCATCCTTCTCCTCCAGGTTTGTTTCAAGATATCCGATCCATGCCTGATGGATGGGATGGAGTTGATGTGAGAAACCCAAAGAGGATTAGGCTGGATAGTCCTTCCAGCGATGATTTTTGTCAAAGGAGAGCTGGTAGCAGCAGTATGGAGGAGCAACTATTTTTGTTATCTCGTCAAGATAGAAGTGCTTCTAGTCGTAGTCAACTTGGTCCTGCTCCTCGCATCCGTCCTCACTTACACTCTTCTGATAAAGACTACATTTGGCGTGGTGTTCTTGCTAAAGGAGGAACACACATTTGTTATGCTCGCTGTGTACCAATAGGAAAGGGCATTGAGTCTTCAATGTAGGTTACATTTTCCCGCTCTCCATGTTCTTGATGCTGAGATTGATATTCATTCTAACTACAATTTGACATATTTTGGCAGGCCAAGTGTCGTCAACTGCTCAGCTAGAACTGGATTAGATATGCTCACAAAACATTGTGCTGAGGCAACTGATTTTGATGTTGTCTTCTTTTTACCAGACAGCGAAGAGGACTTTGCCTCTTACACAGAGTTCTTAAGGTACCTGGACCTGAAAAATCGTGCTGGGGTTGCGAAGCTTGAAGATGGTACAACACTATTTTTGGTACCGCCATCAGATTTCTTGACCAAGGTATTGAGTGTGAATGGTCCTGAACGTCTGTATGGTGTTGTTCTAAACATGCCACAGCAACAGTCACAAATAGTTATTCCTCATCCACCCCGTCAGATTGATCAAGAAGAACCTAATTTCCAGAAAACTTATGATTTTGTCCGCCACAATGAAGATCAAAAACTAAGAGGTGATTATAATCAGTCTCTGCATGAGGAAGTGGTACGACGTTCTGCAGTTGAAAAATTCCCACTAGCTCAGGGAGATGAGCAACACATGGTGCTACCAACTTCACTAAACCAAGATAATAATGCTGCTGTTGCTTCTTCGCAGTTGAAGGCTGCCTTAACTCCTGATTTAATAGCTACTTTAGCTTCTCTTATACCCAGCAACAATCAATCATCAGCTTCTGGTGTTGCTCAGTTGCCATCCAATTCAACTGTCAGACCTACTTCATCCTATACTTCTGCAGCACCTGATGGATCAACTCCATTTCAGAGTTGGAGACAAGAGAGCCAAATGCCTCTTTCTCTTTATTCGATGGAGCAGCAGAAACAGCCACCACATTTAGGACAAGATTTCAATAGCCAGGCACCTCCACCATTCACGAATGCGGCAACTGGGGCTGATCCTGCGACACAGCCATTCTATGGTGGCATCCAAATTCAAAATCCTACTCTTACCATGCCACAAGCCCCTGCTGTTTCAACCAATCTGTTGAATAACTATGAAATCTCACAACGTGGACAGTTTTCTGCCACCCAGAACAATCAACTTTATCAGTTCGACAACACTTATGGTACTAATCGTGACAGCTACGGAAGTTTAACTACAACAAATGTTGTTGATTCATTTTCTTCTTTGGTTCACCAGCAACCAACAACTGGTTCATCAGCTGCTCATAGTCTAATTGGAAATATGCCTCAGCACCAACATGCTTTGTCAATCCCAAACGAAAAGGGGAATCTGGAGCTTCCTAACCAGGGACAGCAGTTACAAAACATATTACCAGCTTCAACGCAGGGTGCATCCCAAGGTGATGCTGACAAGAACCAGCGGTATCAGTCAACCCTTCAGTTTGCTGCTAATTTGCTTCTCCAAATTCAACAGCAGCAGCAGCAGGTAAATGCTAGCGCTGCAACAGGATCTGGAACCCATCAGTGAGACCGACTTTGGTATCAGGTACTGCTTACCTTCCATTAGAATCTCTTATTGATATGCTGAATTTTCTTGGTTAGTTTAGTCCAAGCATCTTTTATTGTCATTAAGGTTCAGCCTCACATGAATGCATAGTTTTCTGTCAGTGTTTCCATGATTGCAGAATAGCATCTTAGTTTTTGATTCATAAATAACAATTGATCGATCAAGTACAATAGGTAAAGTTAAGAAATTGTAAAAAACAGATGGCAAACTAAAGATGAAAAACACTAAAAGGAATAGATTCCTGCATTACTCCAACTATTACTCGTCTGTTAGTTTGTGTTCGAGTCATGCATGCTTTACCATAGGAACAAACTTGAACAATCTTGTAGGTTCCTCTTTGTTTGTCATTTTTGTCTGATTTTTTTTTCCAACTTATATTACCAGTTTATGATTTGAGTTTGCTATTTTCCCCAAGATTTTGATGGATATTTATGTTTGTCCTGCATTTCATATTCTCGAATTATATTTAGGTTCTTTCTTATTCTTTGTAAAGGGAATTGTCTGTTCTTAAATCTTGTTATTTATAGTATTATGACTATTCTTATTTAAGTATGAAAGTGGAAGATCTCGAAGGCTTCAGATTTGTATTTCGATCTATGCTAAACTTCTTAAAGTTAATTTCATTAGGAAAGCATCGGTGAGTATGATCCACTCTCATTCAAATCGATCTCAAATCTCTCGAAAACTAACAGAAAATATACAAAAGAAACACAGATAGTGAGGTCTTAAGCTGATTCTCTGTAAAAGTTAAGGGCTTATTTGAAAATATATTTATCTTCTTTTTCCCATCTATTCACTCCCTTTTCTCCGTATATTTAGGAAACTTATATAGGAGAATAATATTAATCGCATTAAAAATACCGTAAAGGCTTTTAGAATTTAGACAAATTAATTCAGTTGAATTTCGAACATGTGTATGTTAAGTCTAAATTTTAATCAGAATTTTGATTAAATAATATTTTTTTTTAAACGAAAAAAAATGATAAAGCTCTAGAATTTTCCAAGTTCTAACGAGTTGTTTTAACTACTGTGCTTGTTATCTCAATGCTGTAGGTTGGTCGGGGTGCTTATTGTGCTTGACTCATCGAGTTGTTTGTCAAGAGTAACGAGACATGAATGTGATCGCAAAAAGGAAAAAAAAAAGAATTCATTTGAAGGAAAAACAGTGGTGTATCTTTTCGATCCTCTATTATCGAATTGGACTAGCTTCGTTTAGCGGCTATCGAGTTCGGGACGAACTATGTGGGCTTGGTTTTCGATTTGTCATTGTCTAATTCAGTATGTCATCATTTTTGTTTCAAAGCAAGTTATGAAAATAATAGCTAGGCTTTGCCTAACACTAGAAGTAGAGGATGAGGATGACGATGAATATGAATATAATAAATGAGAATGAAGACGGTTTTAGTTAAATTCGACCTACTGCCTTTCCTACTTTCCACAATCTCACTAGAGGTACTTCTTCAACAAGAGTAAACAAAGCATACAATAAAAAACCGAAAATAATATTAAATAAATATTTATATTCTAAACTACTAGTAATATATACAAATTATATATTGAACCATAATTTGTATTTAAATTGATCGTAAAATTATTTTTAGGTTAATATTTTAAAGTGGAATATACTATATGTATGACCAATATTTACATTAAAATCTAATATTTTGTGAATTTTACCAAAAAGGGCTTGTATCACGATAGATTATATTACATTCTGCGGGAGAGAGTCGGTAGAAGTATTCGTCCGTCGAACTTGAACTTCCCTAAAACGAAATTGTTGGGGGGAAGAGACGGAGAAACCCTCGCCTGACACTGACCCTAGTGGAGGCGAGCATGGACGCCATCCGGAAGCAGCTCGATGTTCTCATGGGGGCCAATCGCAACGGAGACGTGACGGAGGTGAACCGCAAGTACCATGACCGCGACGTCTGCCGCCTATTCTTGTCAGGGCTTTGCCCCCACGATCTCTTCCAACTCACGGTGCTTTAGCTGAACTCCTGGAAAAACCTGCTGATTTTGAGTCTTGTCTGTTTCGTTTTCCGATCTAGACGTTTTAGTTAGGGTTCTGCCTATTCATGTGGTGCTGTTTTCGGACTTTGAGGACAAAACTTGAAAGGCGTAAAATCTTGTTTGTTTGTTTTTTCCTATTTTGGTGCTTGACTCTGGTAAAGCTGTAAGCTTTCTAATATCCTTGGTACTATGACATGCTACTATGCCTTGGAAGTATATTTTGTTTGTATATTGAGGTTAGTTTTTGGGTTTTGTCCTCTACATTTTGAATAATGTTTATGATTTTTTAACTTAGCGAAGAAAACTCTTCTATTTATGCGCTGATGTTGAAAGGTAACTATCGGGGCTTATTATGCTTGCTCTTGGTGTAGTGTTGGCTGTGTAGTTTCGAATTGTCTACCTTGCTCATTCTTTTGAATTTTCATTTTTGTGTTTACTTTACTGCTTTTCGAAATCCCTTCCTTTTGTTCAGATACGGTGTCTTTTTAATATATTAACTTGTTTTGTCTTTTGCATTCCACCTTTTTCCTTCAAATTTTATCTTTGGTCATTTTCTTTTCCACTTTCCATGCATTGATATCATGGCATTGGTTCGTAACAGAAAATGGACATGGGTCCTTGTCCAAAGATTCACTCCTTGCAGCTGAGAAAAGAGTATCCTTTATGTTTGCAGAATAATGATGTATTTACATTGGTTTAATCACCACATTCTGGAAATTTTGATGTGGATTTCTAGTAAACAGGTAAATAATTCAGCGTTCTAAATAAGTAGATTATTGTAAAAACTGTAACTGCAGATGCAATCATGGTGTAGGTTTTGTTACTTAAGTATCATCTTGATGCTTATACAGTGTCATTCATTTCTACCTCTTTGGCATCTTTGATGCTTTTCTAGCTACTTAATTTTCAGATCAATAGCAACTCAAATGTAAATGATTTGTCCTATGGGCTGATTGCAGATTACTTATTTCTATGTTACTATACTTTATGTGATAAGCCATTATCAGATATCTCTCCTATTTTTTACTCGATTCATGACTGTTTTATCAATTAGGCAACACAATGCTGGTTTTGTGCTTAGATGGCGGTTTTTGAGTGAAATCAAGGATACTTAAACTTCACTATGACATATAATTTCAATTTAAGTCTGTCTAATCTTGATGCATTTCAGTATAATGTATAAAACTCTTTAATTTTGGCAATATGAAGTATTTTTAACATGTTGGTTTAGTGCAGTTGTATGCTATCGAATATTTTAACAGAGTAAACAGATAGGTTCAACTGGTTGACCAGGAACAAGGGCAAAAGTCAAGTCTTGGAAAAACAACATTTTATGGGTTGAACCAGTGATATCAGAACCGGGAGGCTCCAGTATGGTTTTCTAAACATTGATACTGGATAGATAATTATATAAAAGTGAAGTCATGGTTAAAATTTCTGCCTATTTTAAGCACATTCATTCACTTCTATTCTTGGTTTGAAACACACCCATGGGAACCAATTCTACATGGTTGTTTAATACAGGATTCTGATAACTATGCATATTACTTCTATTACATACTGCAATTCTTTGATTCCTCTTCTACTGCTGCCAAAGTACAAGATGCCTTTTCTTCCTGAACTTTTCTTAGCTATGAAGAAGGAAAAGCAAAAGGTGAACATAATTATGATAGAGAACTTGAAGATATGATAGAACGACTTATTGTTGAGTGTGAACGAAAAATTCAAAGAGCCCTCAAGCGTCTTGAGGATGAGGATGCTAAGGCTGCCGTGGCAATATCTGTATCTAAGGTCACACAGGTAATCGATTCATTCTATATTTGTATCATGTTATGTAATAATCATTAATCTAACATCTGGAATGAACTTATATAATGTTTTCTTATGTAGACACCTGAAGCCTTGGAACTTTCAAAGCAAATAAAAGAGAAACTCAAGGAAGCTGATGCATTTGGTAACTGCTTCCTTTTCATTCTCATGAATTTGTATTATTAAGCTGATTGTTGTGCTTGTGATGAGAATGTTGTGTTCAGAAATGAATTGATATTTATGATTATGTTTGCTGGCAAGGATATACTGTCATAAGAACATAAAAATTAAGGCAAGGATAACAAAATGTTGGCATGCAAATGAACACAATTTCACAATGGTTACCATTTGTCAGTATAGAAAACTAAGGTGATATACCAGGTTGATTTGTAATCTGGGGATAGAGAGTTTGATGCAAACCCCCATAACGTACACAGGACATAGGAAGATAAGTTTGTTCCCTTGCTCTTCCAAGCAAAGGGGTATTTTTGCTGCAGCTGATTATCTACCCCAAGATCACAAAGAAACAAATAAATGATTATTTGGAGGTAACAGTGCATGGTGATAGCCCATGACAACTACCATAGGGGTCAATTTGACTGGGCATTGTACAATTCACAACATGCCATTCTAGTGTCTGACTTACATTTTCCATAAGCTAACAGTCCTTTTGGAGAGAGTCGAGAGACCTAGCCTATAATGACCTTCAAGTTATTAAAGGCTGTCACTTTGCTGGAGCATCATTACAGATATATAATGGTTGATATTTTTGTAAATGTAGTTGAAGAATCCTAATTGGCTGGATCTGTCAAATGTATTTTTGTGGATTAGAGGGTATCCAAAAATAATTTTAAATTAGTTGTGATTATTCAAATTTCGTTGTAATGTTTGAGAATCTGCAGATGAATTTGAGATCATTTGCTGCTAATTGGAACTTGTTAGAAATGGATCTTATTGGCATATGATCGGGATTATTAACATTAATTAGGTTGAATGCTTCTTTTTTGCTTATAATGTTGCTTGTTGTTTCACTTTTATGTCTTTTAGTATCATGCTTTTTATGGATTTGGGCCAATTCATCATTCTAAAAAGAGATCGCCTAGTTGTCTACACCACCAAGGTGGCTCCTACTTGTTTAGACACAGGGATCACTTTGCTTACTCAGTATGTGGTCCCTTTTAAGCAGGTCTTCTCAAAAGCAGCCAAGGTGTTTGACTCGGTGGTCTAGGCGGGTATAGTTGGAAAAAAATGGTTCATTACTTCATTTGTTAAACCATTTCACTGCAGTATTAAAAATAATAAAGTGAGAAGTGTGATGAAGAGGAATTTAATGCTGACCTTTTTATTTAATAGTTTTTCTCCTCATAGAGAGGAGTACACCAATTATTGTGATTGACTAATTGTAAAGTCTATACTAAGTTTTTGAATTTTGCTATTGTAGTATGAGGGTAATTGTTATGTTATATTGTTATATATTTGCTGGCAATGTGCCTAGACAGACTTATGAATTTGTCTTTATGTATATCTTGTTTGATTGAATAACATAGTTATGAACTTGTGTGTTCTTTTGTGTTATGCGTTTCTTGTTAGTTGCAATGCAAAATATGAAGTGATTTGTTGGTGTTATGTGTTAGTTAACAATTTCCATTTGTGATTGTAAAACAATTCAAAATATGATTTTCTATTGGTGAACCTTTTGGTGTGTAATTGCAGATTTTGAAGGAAAGACTGACAGTAAAATACGAGTAATGGAATTGGTTGAAGAACTCAAAGCCCAAAGAGCTGACAAACAAGTAACAGTTTACACGGTTATTGTTTAATTAATTCATCTAAACTTTTCTTGAGACTAAATATCTTGAATTGATGGAATGCAAGCATTTAATACAATTTTTTTTTACCTGCACCAATGTCGGTCTTTATTCTTTCTGCAGTCAGTTCTTCTTCTTGATGCTTTCAACATAGACAGGGCTTCTCTATCACTTCCCAATCCAAATCCTTCTCAACTACCATCCTTGCCTGTCATCAATCCTCCAGATCCTCGTACACAAGAAATGATAAATGAAAAACTTAAGAAAGCAGAGGATCTTGGTATGCACCTGTCTTTTCAATACTCTGTACAATATCTAGTCTCCATAGTCTCTTTGCGTACCTTTAGTTTGGATTTTTCCAAACATGAGGAAGTTTTAGCACATGCAAGCTTTATATCAGTTTTATCATTACAAACTTTCATTTTATTTACCATGATGTATGCTGGCTCGTTGCATTCACAGATGGAACAAGCATGGTAACATAATATGGGTCTTGAAGCTTTATTATGACTTTGTCTTTTGGTTTGTGGGAACCATCTGCCATAATTCTATATTTAAGGCTATTAATCTTCAAAAAAAATTATTGTAAAATACAGAAAGTATCTGCATGTCTCATTCTTTGGTCAGCGTCATGTTTTCACTGGCTTCATAGCTTCAAATTTTTCGCTGGCTATCCAAGAAGGACCAGTTTGGATGAAAACTACCAGCCATCTTGATTTAAATTAGTCAGTGATTGTCAATATAATACAAAATATACTAGTGAAATATTTCCTTCAAGTTGAACCATAGATGTCCATGTATCTTAATTGACAGCGTGATGTAACAAGAAACATTGAAAAATCTTAATGAAGTCATCAAACATTTGTTCTTTCAAGGTGGTTTTCAGCTGCATTGCATTTCAAAATTTCTGTTTCTTCAAGTTGTCAAGTGGCATATTTCTTAAATGACAAGGAAGTACATCAGGAATATGAGTTATCTAATTTCAAGAAAATATCCAGATTTCCTCATATCTTTTGCAACAGATGCCTTTTGACTCCCAAGTTACAAGAAACTGAATGATCGTCACCATTCAACGAAACATCATTAACTGATTACTATGTCAAATTTAGACAAAATGACGAGCAATGCTCTCCTTAAGATAGATATCTTTTGCAACATGGCTAGAATTTTTCATACTAGGTTCAAGGACTTTGTTTCAGTCTTTAAAGACAAAACCTGATCAAAGTTTAGCTTTTTTTTTTTCTTTTCAGTTTGAACTGAACTTCATTTTTTAGTTTTAGATAGTCAATTCTTGCTAATTTTGAATACATTCTAATTCTAAAAATTTACTAACGTTGTAAAAGGAATTAGAATTCAGGAAATATTGAATGCTTGGTTTGGTTTGAAATATGAAACCAAACCAAAAATTTTATATCTTGAACTGAACACACTGAACCATTCAATAATGAACCAGGCTAAACCAGATATTCCGATTTGATCTGGTTGGTTTTCATTTCACCTAATAGTGGCGGACCTCCCTAACTGGTACAGGGTATTAGATGTGGATGGTATAGGAGGATAGAACATGTGATGTCTGATTAATAAGAGATATAGCTTCAAAAATACTTGCTGATTGTCTTCTTCTTATTGAGATTCTGAAAACACAGTGGAGAGCAAAAGGTGGCAGAGTAGTTGTTAGAACTGCTAACAAAAGAAAATTAATTGGAAAATTATGCCAATGTGGTGGATGGTACAAACATCAACTGTGGTTGGTCCAGATATTAAATATGTTAGCTTTTGCATTCTTGAACATACAACTACTATTTTTTTATTTTATTTTTGACATTTCTTTTCCTTTTCTAAATTGACAGGTGAGAGGGGAATGATAGACGAGGCTCAAAAAGCTCTAGAAGAAGCAGAAGCTCTGAAAAAGGTTATTCCATTTTTTTTTTGTCAATTATGGTCCAGACTAAACCAAATGTGCCTTGATATACTTTCATGATCCCACTATATCTTCTTTTATTCAAGATTGTCTACCATGATGACTGTATATCTTGTTTTGTTCAGTTCTTGTCTCACTGCAAATTTTATTTTATTCCTTTTATTCAGCTTGGCGTTCGACAGGAGCCAGTCCAAGAATCATCAAAGTATAGTGCTGCTGATGTTAGAATTGTAAGTTTAATTCACTGAGAAATTTATTTTGTAGCATGAGTCTCATTTGATATAATTGATAATTTGAACTCTAAAAAATGCTATCATGCCTAACTATGGTGCTTTTATTGTGGTTATAGGTTCTAGTTCACTTTGTGCATTTCTGTAGCAATCTAAATATTAATTTTTCTTATGGAGATAATTTTATACTAATACCAGCATACACACTATTCTGTAACTCCTGTTTACAGCAGAACTTGTTCAAAAATCCATCCTAGTGTGTATAGTGGTAACAACTCACACGTCTTGTTAATAAATCTGAGTAGGCCGAGTTTTGTTCTCTTATTATTATTGCTTTAGTATAAGATGGACTTGTATAATATTTTTTTTAACCTTTGTTGCAAATTAGAATGTGCAGGGTCATACCATATTCCAATTTGTCGAAATTGGTTTCATTTGATGTCAAATTATGGAATTCGTAGATATGCAGTTTGTCTAGGTATATCATTATTTCTTCAGGATTTCTTGAGGTATTTCGTCCAAAATGCCATTGGCCCATTGATCCAAAGATCAATTTGATGTCAATCTACTTTTACAATTGTAGTTATGCAGAATTGTCTAATAATTCTCCATTTTCTTTCATCTGTAGTTGATTATGGTGTCAGATACTTAAGAGTAAATTTTATTAACAACATCAATAAAGGCAGGAAATATGGTTTATGCAATTATTTGTGGTTCTTTAACACTCCTGCTCCCATTGAGATGACAGGGCATCAAAATGGTTTTCATTGACAATGTAAACTTGTGTAACATATTGGTACTTGAATTCATGAAATACATATGAAAGCTTTGTCAGCTTTCAGGAATTATTGTAATCAGTTAAGGGATTAGGGCTATACTAAGTGTTGAGTTGGAACCTTGTGCTGCCATGATATATGATGGACCTATCCTGAGTTAGGCCAGTTTTAAAGAGAACGAATCTGTCAATCAGTTAAATAAATTACAAGTAGTACCATGCTTAGTTTGATGCTTTGGCAATGTCGAACAAGAATAGGACAGATGTAAATGAACTCCTGTTAAGGAGCTGCTTTGACATAGAACATTAGGAACATATCAGTGATCTTTTGCTGGCAATTTCTCCTGATTGTGTCCCTCAGTTGGCAGTCTCATGCGAGAGAAAAAGAATTTGGAAATAAAGGTTCCTAAGACATGGTTATAGTTTACTATATTGTTGCTAGGCAATAAAATAAAAACAATAAATATATTTTTGTTTTAAGAAAGATATACAACTATATTATTAATTTTATTTGCATCCTTGTCCTCCATCAAGAACAACTAGACTGTGGACAATTTGTTGTCATACTTGTGTGGTCGCCCCTTCAAATATACAAGGAAAATTGCATTGTCGTTTTCGTTTGGTCCTCAAGATATTGACCATTGGCCTCATCATCATTTTTTTTATCCATCCCTTGCAATGAATGAGGAACATGAAACATGTTCCTAATTTCAGTTATTAACGACTCTTCTGGGGCCCTGCTTAAAGAGACTTTATCCTCAAAAGGTTGATCTCTAAATGAGGTTGCGGATTTAGTTGCTATATGATTTGTGGCATATTGGATGCTTCTTTAAGGAGGTAAGTTATTAGGCAGCTCTTTTGGGCTTAATATTGAGGCTTGATTCTTTAATCTCAAGAGTGGGATCACCAACTGAGGTAAAGGCTATCTCTTGGGGTGTTGAGGTTGGCTCCATCACTATATCTCTAATGTCCTTCTCTAGTTAAGGCAAGTCATCAACTCTCTATCTCTTGATTTTTCTAGAGTTCTCTTTAGGCTATTTTAGATGTTCTTTAATATATCCCTAAATGATGGAAAAGATTCTAGATGAGTTTGAATAGAGTTGTAGAGGAAGAGATTGGGAGACATTTGCCCGGTGCCCCCACATTGCCATGTCATCCATTGCAACATCTGCATTGGCGAGTAACCATTGCCACATGTCTGAGCTGATTATAGCCTTGCTTGTGTCTCGTTATTCTCATGTTTGTAATTTTTTTTTTCAGTTTTCATGCTGCCATCTGTTTCACTTCTTTTCTTTACTTCGTTCTCCCATTCTTGATTGGCATTGGTGTCACAGACACTGTTGTTCTTTACCCGAGGAATGTTGATTGCTATTTTTGAACTTTCTGCACTAAAAAATGAAAAAGGCTTTTCTTTCACTTATTGATTTAGGTGAAAATTCATATTATTTCAAGACTGCTAGATTGAGTTTTCTTCAAAGAAATTATCATTTCAGATATATCAAAGCAAGAAACTCATTGATTTTATGGTGTGGGCTTTATATCTTAGACATTGAAGTGGAATAAAAATGTTTTGTTATCTTACCTCCATTGGTTGATAAAAACCTAGGAAGACAAACTGAACAGGAAGACAACAAAATTCAGTGTACTGTTTGAGTTTAAATATTTGCTTTTTGGAATAAGTTACACTGACAGTTTATATTTGTTTGTGCCTGTGACAGTAAGGTTATTTACAGGAAGTTTTGAGTCTCACTTTACTGTTTAACCTTACAGAGTAGTTGTTATTTTCTCATTCTTGGTAAAGCAACGTAGTTTCTGTTCAGATGCATATTTTCTATTTTGCTATTGTTTGAAGATTTAGCTGCAAATGATCTTTTAAGAGATAATTCTATTTTTTTTAATTTATCAACTCTACAAGCGACATACCCTAATGCTTTCTGGGGTTATTTTGCAGACTGATCAGAAACTGCGTGTTTGTGACATTTGTGGAGCATTCTTGAGTGTCTATGACAAGTAATTCTCTCAAATGAAATTATTATCAATTTCCTTGTGAATATGCATGTTAGTCATTGGCATTTGGCATAGTTTTATCATGGCATTCTTTAAGTTATGAGGTGATAACATGCTAATAGACCTAAGAAAATTTAGGAGTTTTGGGTTCTCAATCCGGCTGTCATTTTTGGGTTGTGCAGTGATCGCCGATTGGCGGATCATTTTGGGGGGAAACTTCACCTTGGATATATGCAAATCCGTGAAAAACTAGCAGAACTCCAGGTAATCATAGGAACTCCTCTCTTTACACTTGTTTTCTGAACTATTCTTCTGTTCATACTTGGAACTTTCTACCTTGTTTTGGTAAGTAATGCGCTATGTACACTTGAAAATTTTGGTCTTTTTTAACAATCCTAGCTCTATTGCCATTTCAGTTTGTCTTTTTACTAAATATCTTTGAAGTTCAAACTTTGAAAATGTTGATCAGGTGATGGTATAATGTTTGACATTCTGCACTAAAGAGTTTCGCTTATTTTTGGCATCAGTGAGTTTCCTTATCTCAGTTGAAAGATCACCATGTGGTTTTGTTGAGTTTCTACTTCACTTGTTTAATTGGCTAGTAGACTGATTTGGGAGGGGACCATCGAAATAGCAAAGGGTGGTCATATATGGGGATCAAGATTACTTGTGGTGGTATCTCTCATGAACAAACTGCAATCCCTAAGTCAAAAACTGTAAGCTGATGAATAGTATCATAAAGCATATTAAAATTGGTAGTAAATAATCGTGTTCTTTTCATTTTATGTCTATCTATTTGTTCTTCAATGTGGATTGGTGATTTTAGGCTTGATGCTGGAAACTAATTAATTTAACAGCTTTTGTTTGGTTAATTATGGTCATTCTAATAATGGATCAATTCATGTATTTCTTTGTAGCATTTATTTTGTACATTTGGCAATCTTTTTGGAGTTTACACTTTTGAATGACACTTTTACTTTTAGCATTTACATTATTATATATGAATGATAGTGTCATCATCTGATAGAAAAGGGTATTTATACTCATCTGCACTCTTCGTCGGTTGATATTCATGCTTTCTGGAATATCATTTTCAAGAAAGTTCCATAGGAAAGATAAGAAATTATACTTGATGTTGTAGTGGGAGTATGTTGAGAACCCTTTGTTGTGTTAGGTATTATGATCTTAAATATTTATTTGATCAAGTATCTAAATATTTGTTTTTGAAGCAATAAATTAATTAGATTATTGGGGTTTTTTTTTCAAAATCTTAAAGCTATGTAGACAATTAGATTAGTGAATTGCTATTAACCATTACCTTCTAATTACTTTAGCTCATTCTAATACAAGTAATTGCACGAGATAAAAAAAGGTATAAATCCATTGATGCAGTTTTTCATCTTATATATATGCGAGTTACACAACAGAATAATAAATATTTCCTTGAACAACTAATACAAATCCCTCTATTTAATGGAACACAAAGTAATAAATGGCAAAATGGCAATCAGATAGTGTTCTCAAGATCAACAAATTTGTTTCTTGAGGAACCAGTTAGCTGTGAGATTTGTCTTTATTTCATGACTAACTTGTCTTTATTTCTTGAGCAACTGAAAGAAATAATGGTGTTTCTATACACCATAAACAATCTTATATACGTCAGGCGTGAACTTAAGTCATCAGTCAAATTATTTTTATATTCATTTGTTTTTTAAAAAAAAAACATAGTTTATTAGACGTGTTCAGTTTAATATCTTTGGAATAAATTATTCATTAAGTATGCTTTAAAAGGTCGCACTTGGATCATACTTTTTGGGAATTTAGTTGCCAAGTGTTGGAGTACCCAGATGCTGCCTCAGCCAAGTAGAAGCTCTACATTCAGTATACTGAATCAGAATATGGCAACAATGAAGCATTTAGCTATCGATAAGTGTTATTAGCTGATATTTTTATTTACGGTGTGTTATCATTATAGCTATACATTGTTTGTGTCTTTTTCAAAATCTTGATTTTAACTTTATGTGAAGCAGTGCCTTGGACATTCTATCTAATTCTTAAAATTTTGCTCATTTGTCCTAGCCGGCAATAAATCGAATCTGGCGGTTCGTTCATTTGTTAAACCAATGCTTCCTCACAATTTATTTTGCCAGGAAGAGAGAAACAAGAAGCGGAAGGTTGATCAGACGGAAGATGATAGAAGGTAACTCTTTTTCTTTGCCTTTACTTCCTAGGTAAAATAGATATTTCAACTGTTTTTACATAATGTGTCTCGATTCGTGCTGTAGATCGAAAGAAAGAAGTAGGGATCATAACAGGTCTGGAAGCAAGGATCGAGATGTTGAGAGAGATGGTCGAGTTGATAATCGTGATAGAGGCAGAGAATATGACCGTCGAAGCAGGGACCAGGATCGGCACGATAGAGATCGTAGGGATCGAGATAGAGAATCAGATCGATCTCGTAGCTACGATTCAAGGAGTAGGCGATCACGTTCTCGCTCAAAGGATCGTGCTAGAGATTATGATCGGCATAGGTAA
>JBBMKF010113444.1:0-20131 GCA_037834155.1 Curcuma caesia
TTAGAAGTAGTACTTAATGCCAATGTCATTTTTGTTGCAATGACCCATTATATTAATAAGGAAGATATGTTTGTGCCGAAACATTAATTAATTCTCTGTCTGCGGAACTTTTTTTTATCGATACTTTTTGAATACTTTTAAGGCAGAAAAAAGTGAGAAATATATTCACAGAATTAACATTTTAAAGAGAAAAAGCAAAAAGGTTCCTTTAAAATGTTGACAGTTTGTTTTTTTTTTAATTTTATAATTCAGGTGTTCAAATTTCACTTGATTATTTTTTAAGATGGACGGTCCTTTTTATTCACCATTCGTGTGCATCCGAAAACGTTCATATAGTAGGTGCTAGCAAAAGATCTTCACGGTCTTCGCCGTCCTATAAGGTCGTTCCAATACCGAAGTGAGTACTCAGTCTACGAAAATAAATTCTCAATCTTTTATCTGTGGATAGATACTTCAGACTAACATAGATTTTTCATCAAATTTAACTCTTGTGCATGTCCAAACAGAGGATCAAACCGTTGTGCTTTTGTGTTTTCCCTTTATTTAGTAAAAGATGGAATCCGTTACTCTAGCGACCCCTCACGATCAGTTTCATGATTATCTGTAAAGAGATAAATCGCTACTATGAGAGAGGACATTACTTCGGTTTCGTCGAGATTCGATTTTTGCCTATAATAAGTCTGTCCCACAGTAATCAATTCAACTATGTCCGAGAGCTGCTTTTGTGTTTCTTCGTGACACCTTACGGCTGCGTGCGCGAATTAATTAAGCCTGCAAGCTAGAGCGAAAAGAGTGAACCCAAAGTGGTATTTTGGGACCTAATTGCTTTCTTTCTTCTTCGTCGACATGAACGTCATCGACGTCGGCGCTGTGTCACGATGCAGAGAATCTGAGTGCGAAGTTAGCTATATATCGATAGATAGATCCGTTGACTTAATTTATTTAAGTGGCTATCTAGCTGATCTGATCTGTGCATCAGATGAGTCAGCGTACCACTTAGATTATATTGATATTTATGGTGGATCGACAAATTAATTTTTCATCGATCGAACCCGGAAAAAGTGATGCCCCTTTTGATGCATCGAGAGGCCAAATCTACTGTCGCCTACGCAGCTTGATGGTATGCATGCGGTGGCTGAGACACTGAGAGGGTTTATCTTTAAAATAATAATAATAAATCTTAGTTAGTCTCATTCATTATTTCTGGATGATCGAAAAAGAATTTATCTAAATAAGTATATATATATATATATATATATATATATATATATATATATGTCACATTAATTAATTAATTGGTTGCTTTTCCATTGAAAAGGGATCGGACAAATTAACAAGCTCATTCAGGTCGGCCAGTCCACTTGCTTTAATTTACCCCACACCAAAAGTTAATTAAGTGGCCAGCTTAATTAATTATCTATATATAACTCGTAGTTGGTTTGCTAGCTAGCTAGCTCGACTCTATTGATTTATTATACTATAAGCTTGTATTTGTAAAAATAATCACTACTGACAACTATCTATCTAGTTATTTATATATCATCAATTGAGTTCCTAATTAACAACATGCATATATGTTTTTTGTTATATTGACCAAAAATTTTATATATATATATATATATATATACTACCTACTTTAGTTAAGTAATGGAACACATCAAGTCCCAACTAATTAAGTTAAAGAAATCAAAGGTGCATGACTTTATATATATGTAATTAATTAATATATAATCTCTAGCCATCCAAACCAACCAGACAATAAGCTAGCTAGCTAGCTAGCATCCTCAATTAATTTTATATATTCATGAGATGATTATAGACAAATAAATTATATATATGTCCATTCATGAACGATCCTATCAATTAATTAGCTAGATCGATCCTAATTAATCAAAAGGATGGCTAATCACAATCCATCATCAATCACTTCACTTATTGAACTTGATAGATGTATATATATAAAAGTTGAGTTGGGATACAGACATTTACATATACAATGAGAGAAAGAAAGAATTAAAGCTAGGAATTTAAAGGAAAGGGCCGGCAGTAGGATGCATGCATGCATTCTGAGTTTATTACTGGTTAATTTTGTGAGTGCATTTTTGACTGGAAAGGTACACACACTACCTAGCTAGCTAGTGTTGTATATATATATTACGCATGCAGGAAATTAAAAGTCGATCTTCAATATTCTGTCAATCAAATCCAAATGAAGGAGAAAGGAGAAAGCATGCACTTGTTGAACTTACATTACATAGTGGCGCCGCGTCCACTCATCATCGCGTTAATTTGTTCGCCATTAATCTATAATTAATATAGTCATTACTCGATCGGTGGATACATTGAGCCATGTCACAGCGACGCATTAATATTGCACCTGCAATCCAAGCACCTGTAGCAGAGAATTTCTGCCATCTTTTAGCTAGTGCTACGGTGTCACGACAAGTATTTCTATAATTAATTAGATATTTCAATAGGAAATTACTAATTTTAAAATACTGACAGCGGGCGACATACTGTTTGATTCTATTATTTAGCTTATCTTTAATGCATATGCCACTATACAATTAAATTATTTTTGAAGAGAAGCTCTCATTTTATTTGTTTTTAATCATTCATAGTCTAAGTCACTTAATTAGCTAGCTCAACCTACTTATAATTAGTCCGCTCAAGCTACTTAATTAGTTCTTATTGAACCACAAATTGTCTAACCTAATCAATCTATCTGGCTCAAAATGATCAATTCAACTAGCTAATGTATTAGATCAATCCCTTCAATTTAATAAGACTCAACCCATTAAGAGTAAAGACTAATGTTTTGTTTGGGAGGAGGGTGATGGAAGGGGAAGGAAAGGTAAAAAAGTAGTAGAAGAATTTTGACTTTTGTTTGGGATGGAGTGAGTTAAAGAGTCGAAGGAGAGAGAAAAGTAAATTTTATTCTTTCATACTTATGAATTGTTAGAATTTTTTACAGTCTAATTTGAAGTGTAATAAAGGAGAAGAGGGACTCAAAAATATTTTAGCTCAATTTTATCTTTATTTTAAAGTATCAATTCCTAAATCAACTTATCTATTTAGATATTTTATCTTTGCCATAAATCTTTTTTGAAGATAAAACTCAAGAAGATAGAGACAAATAATCCTAATTTTCTTCTTATTCTTCTTCTCCAAGGATAAAAACTTATCTAAAGAGAATACATTGTCTATTTTAGACTTTCTATACCTAACTTCTATGTGGAAAATTGATAAAATTTTATAGTTTCCATCTATCTTTTACATTTGTTGTCTTTTTTTAAAGTAAAAGTATTTTTTTAATTTTATTTATTTAATTTTCATTTTCTTTCTTTTCCTCTTAAATAAGATAATACATGTATGTTAATGTACCTTTCATTCTTCCAAATAAGAAAAACATAAATATTTTATTTCTCTTCCTTCCCCTCTCTTCTTCTTCCATTAATGAATCTTCTTTCACCTCATCCAAACAAAGCGTAAAGATTATTTTTAAGATGCCCCCCGGCCCGAAGCTTGGTGCGATGATAAAAAATGCAATGTGTTCCTATGTAACAAAGGTTCAATTTCCACATAAGGTACTTCATGCACTCATAGTGTTCAAACTGATACTGAGTCATTCGGTAAAATTCATCTCTGTTTTCTAAATTTACTTTAATAGTCCATAGGAAACTTTTATGAGATCAAACCAATTATCTTCAAAATTAATTGATTCAAAAAGATGAATAACTATATTAATAAAAAAAAAAGAAGATAAAGGTCATTTTTAAGGAAAATGAATCCACGTTGCTCTATCAATACACTAACCTCCTTCCTATATGGCTATATCCTATATTTTTCTTGGAGGCATTGATTTGAAAAAGCCAATCTAGCCAAATGGACCAGACTAGTCTAATAGGAAAAAGGAAAAGACTAAACGGATTGGCCAAGTTCGACGATTGGTTTGGATGGATCAGTTGAGATTAATCGAGTTGAGTTGGTTGGGCCAATTGATTTATGCAAAACACATCGTTATTAAAACTCAAATGCAGGCTTGGATTTACACGCTTTGAAACGCGCAAAATGGAGTCATTTTTGAAGTGAAATAACAAGACAGAACTGAATTCCAGAGTAAAACAGAGTATTGGAGCAGCAGCATCGTTTCCATTGTTCTATATATAATCAATTTTCTTGGAAAAATAAATAAATAATGGTTTGACGCCGCTGGCCGGTCACCGGAATCCCTTGAGAAGAGACACACGAGGAGGAGGAGGAGCACTGTCAGTCGGCAGATCGAACGGCCTTCTCCCCGATGAAGCCGCACGGAGGGAGGCGACGGCATTAATCTGAGGCGAGCGGCAGTTTTGGAAGAGGTGGGTGATGTCCTGGAGGGGCCTCCGCTTCCTAGGCATCCCCCTGCGCTTGCAGCCGGCCTTGGCGACGGAGAGGCACAAAGCGGAGGCCGTCGCCGGCGAGGGAGGGACGGCGTTCTCCTTGTCGTGGGATCCAAGAGCCATGGCTATCGAGTGGAGGGAGATTCATGGAGGGGAAGGGGCCGGTATTTGTAGGGGGGAGGAGAATGGAGGGAAATTTTTTAAATATTTATGAAAATCTTCGACGAAGTCTTGAATTTTGACTCCGAAACCGGGCTGGCGCCCGCGCAATCAGAGGTTGCACGAACACTGAATTTTTACTGCTTTTGAGTTGACGGCGTCAGACGAACTCACTCCCGCCATGACACCAGGCCAGGCGCCAAAAGCACTGAATTTGCTTTGCCGCAAAAATGGAGAGGAAAGTTTTGATGATTAATTATGGGACGGATTAAAAATAGATATTTGCTAAATTTCTTCCTATTTGGCTCAGAAGTATTTTTATTTATTTATTTATTGCTTAAATAAATTTTAAAAAAAGGATTTGCAAAGTACCTCGTTGGGAGAAGCTGCTCCTGCTGCATTTGATTTTGAGATTTGCGAAGTTTCGAACTTCCCAAAGATTTGCAGTTGTGCTCTGCGAGTTTGAAATTTGAACAGTCCATTTTTAAAAAGCTTTTTGAATTAGATCAAATCGGCGGCGCGCTGAGAGGGAAAATGTATATCTGTAGTTATTATATATTATACAAAATTTAAAAGATAAAAATTAGGCCATTTTCATTCTATCAATTCATTTACTTTTGGGTTGTTAATGATCGAGTAATTATTAACTAGATAAGGATGAATATTTGATCAAACTAAATTTTTATTAAACTGAACTAATCAATTTTTTATCAATTAAATAAATCAATTCTTGCTAATAAAATTGAATAAAATAAACTAATAAAAAATTAATTAATTCAATCAATACTTAAATTAATTATTTTTAAAAATAAAATAAATAATTTTTAAAATAAAAACTCAATCAATTTAATAAAGATTAAACTTCGAATAAATCAAATTAAATTTCTAAATTAATTTGATTCACTCGATTATTTTGAACTAAAATTTTGTTCACTCCTAACTTTAGAAAGAAAAAAAATTCTTTAACAAAGACAAAAGTCCATCAAAAAAATCTTTAGCGCCACACTAACATCCATTTTATCAAGAATTTTTTAATATAAATTTTCAAAAACACCCATAAATATTTATCAGAATATTTCTTTGCATTACAATGCAAACAAAAGGCAAGCAGAAGCCAAAAAAAGGCCTTACTATCAAACCAAGCAACACTAAACGAAAGCATAAGCAAGCAATTTAAAACTCTTATACATGCAAATGGTTACAAACCTACAAATGAAAGTATAAAAAAATCAGAAAATTTATTAAACTGTGGTTTAGTTATACTCTCCCTGGGCCCTATAGACAATTTGTTCATATCGATTGATGTTTTACAATGTTACTTAAGGATACCGATATAAAATTGAGAAGCTGAAACCTCAAAAGCACTGCTGCAAGGCACTTGGCAAAGCAAAGGCACCAGTTCTCACAAGAAAAATAATGTTTCGGGCATGAATTATGTCCTATGGCTACTCGGAAGAGGCCACCCTTCATCCATCCGGAATAATCTCATTGCAACCGATCTCAATCATTAGCAAACGCCCATCTCATTGCGGAGACAACAGTTAATATTGCCTCCCAAATAATGATGAGACTTATTGATGTTAGTCAGAGTTTGGTCAGTAAATACAGCCTCGTGAACTATATAGCTTTACCCTGAGACCAGATTAACCCAAAACGGACTCGGATAAAGGATATTTAGCCACAGGAAGATGCAACAAATGAAGGGCTAGTCAAGCTGAAATTAAACCAACATACCCAGCAATGAGTGCCAAGATGAACGATACTATATAAGCGCCACCAACAATTAGAGGTTCTTGCACTCCACACAGTTCAAAGTAATGATAGATTGATGTTGTGTGTGCAACACCCCTTCTAGTTTTCCTCTTATGCAAGAGTTTAGAAGTCCTTTTGTGAAAAACCTGAATCAGACAACCATTCTACATAAGAAAGAATTCAGACAACAGATTCAATAGTTAAACTATATGCTTAGAATGATAAGCCAACTAAGATTTGGCATAGATATTATTCATATTGTCCTAGGAAAAAAAGGACATTTTCCATGATGCAAGCAAGGTATGGTATGCATACATTTTTAAAGATCAGCCATCCTATGCTCCAACCATTTTGAAGTTTATCGTGTTAAAGCTTGCAGTTGGCACATAGATCTTAGGGCCAAGCTATGCTCATGAATATGTATGACTAATTTGTTTCAAACATAGACCAGGCCTAGAAAAACTAAATTACTCAAACTCAAGTGTGTATTTGATACAGGTGTGGATACAAAAATCAGATATAGTTGTTCTGAATAACTTTTACAAGATGTTTGATTTTCCAAAAAGAAATCATCTTAAAATATGTTAGAAAATAATGGACTAACTGAATGAGGCCTTAGATTCCCAAACTTTGTGCTACAGAAACAGAATCATGTTATAGCAGCATTAACATGTTCCCTTCGAGTGGACAACATGTTGTATCCTTATGATAACTAGATAGGGGATAAATATGATATGGCAAGCAACACTTGAAACTCGGATGAAAACAAGAATGCCAGGACCAAAAGAAATCATGCCTTTTGTTTGAGTTAAATCGACCAAGTCACATGATAAAGTACATGACAGATCTCTGAAACAAGCCTCTAGTCCAATATATACAGAAATAATGATGAAGAGAAATTTACTAAGAAATGGTGATATTTCTGTCAAATAAAGTCTCTTCTAGAGATGTCTATCTTTTTAATAGACATTTATGGTAAGACTTGTAAAAGATAATAGTTGCAAAAAAAATCATATGCCTTTGATATCATAGCGTAAATATAAAACTTCCTCCTATATGGATCCATAGCATTATTAATTGAATATGTTTCATCATAAAAAATAGTATTTTATATGGATTGCTTATATTGAATAGTTTGATATACTACATGGTAGATGTAAAGCTTCCTTTTATGTTAATACTTAGGTTAATATTAAGTGCATATGTCCTATGAGAGAGCTCAATCCCAAAAGATTTGCATGCATCTGTTTTTCCAAAATTTTGTTTATGTATATGGATAAAAAACAAAGAAAGTGCAAGACTACCACCACCGTACCTGCATTATGATTGACAACATTTCCAACATAAAGATACCAGAAGATATGAACAATGGGAAGAACATTCCTGACAAAGCGGCCATTGCAGCTAGAGCACCACCCAATCCCAACGCTCCAACATCACCCATAAACACAGAAGCTTTATGTCTATTATGAAAGAGAAACCCTATGCAGGCTCCACACATTGATGATCCAAAAATCGCAAGTTCTAAGTAGTATAAAAACATAGAAAATACATTATTAGAAGATAGAAGTACATCATCAATACAAAAAATCAACAAATGCTTCAAAGCCTACAGACAAAAATCCAGAAATACAACATTATAAACATTATAAATCATAGAAACCCTAAACAATCACATTAAGCAATCCATCAACTATGTAAGCTATTAAAAATATTATAACACTTTGTCAAGAAGAGTCTAACATATCCATATAGAATCTGGTAGGTTACCATGAACTAGAAATTATCACTGGCCAAAAGAAAAAGGGAAGAAGGTACGCATGCCCATACACAAATGATTTACTAGTAAATTACAAACTAGAAAGCTGACAAAATGGAAATCAGAACAACACCTATAAACTAGTAAGATGTACATAGCTACCGTGAGTGACATGGACTATGATTGGGTAGTAACAAATTAATAATCATCATTCAAAAGAGAGAAGTCGTCCATGAATTTACAATTCTGTTTTCAATTTAAAACCAACTTTTAAGCACTAAAACTAGAAGCAAAATTTTGCACATGCAGAAAATTCCATTGTCTGCTAAAATCTCAACAAGCTTGTGTGCAATAATGAATCAGATTGATTAGGCATCAGTAATTTCAATCACAATCCCAGTTCAAGCTTCCTCATGGAACTTCAAGTTTTAGAACAGTTCGTATCTAACTTTGATATGAACTCATTAATCTAGAAAGTTTTAAACGTTCAGCAAATCTTTAATTTACCAAGAATTCATTTGCTACAAACAATAAGTTTCGCCCAAACCTAACCAAACCCATAGTACAACCCTTTTAAGTCCAAAAGTCCAGTTTCCTTTAATCTTTGGACCAAATGATTAAATATTCCCTGGTAGAAGGATCAACAGAGATGATTGTATTTGACCTATATTTCTCTTAGTGTTGGGAAGGATAAATTTTTCAAGTTACCGGTCTCATGAAGTGACCCATATACCTGTTTTTAGTAGATTCAATATACTTACTCATAGGATGTCTCAGTTGAAGTAAGCCAGATACCTGTTTTCAACTAAATATGATAATTTTGAAAAATAAAAAATTCAACAAACAATGGTGCCAAATCTCATAATGGACCGCCTACAAAGATTTTCAGTTCCTAGAGTAACAAAAGAACCTGTTGAGAAATATTATGTTAGAATTCTCATCCTAAGGACGAAAACATTGTCAATTGCTTCAATCGACCAAGAAAGAAGTAAAATAAAATTCATAACTATTGTACTAATAATCAACACTCATTGGGGCCTAATGGATTTTTTCCAGCCATTAAATTCTATGAAAAACTTTAACACTTAATTTAAAACTCAAATCAGCATTAACTATATTCGCATTCTTATTGATCTCCCACCTCTTCAACCCTCATCAATCCAATTTGTCTACCTGTTGAATCTATTGACCATCTTTGAAAATATTCATAAAATAATAGAGTATGACTGATTTGTATCATTTCATCATTTTTTTCATTTGTCTATGGTAGTAAGGTACACACGACAATCAGAGAGAATCTAGGAAGTCCTCTTCATTTTAACCACTCCTCAATACCTTGGATAATAGATCCAAGACAAGTAGCAATCTTCCTTGCAGGGATATATGCCCATCCATGTCATGTATTTGTTCACTTCAGTCCTAATTGTTGATGCATTTAGTTTTACTTTTACTTGAGAATTATACCATCTATGCTTATTGACCATGATTCAAGCTTGGAGTTCATTATTATCAATTAGCACAATAAATCAGTTTGCAAATAATTATACCATGAAGATTGTATTGAACATGGCTAATAAGTTCTACTGAATAAATTATTAGAGAAGAATATACAGTTATCAATATCAAAGA
This sequence comes from Curcuma caesia, assembly GCA_037834155.1. Classification (NCBI taxonomy): domain Eukaryota; kingdom Viridiplantae; phylum Streptophyta; class Magnoliopsida; order Zingiberales; family Zingiberaceae; genus Curcuma; species Curcuma caesia. Next base: position 9,682 of record JBBMKF010113444.1, read on the forward strand.
AGCATACTTACCAGGATTTATTGGAAGAACAGCTATGGACATTCCCATAAAAGCCAAAGCAGCACAGCCACCAGCCAAGCCATCAAGTCCATCAGTCATGTTGACTCCATTACTCATAGAGACAAATAATGATGCTGTCAAGACTAGATATAATTTCCCCAAATACACAAGTCCCAATGGCTGAGGAAGAGGAGCCAAAAATTTCCTTCAATCAAACAGAAGTAAAAAACAAAATCAGGATTTAAACTACATTAGAAAAGCAAAAAAGAACCAGGATTTTACATATCAAGAATTTCAGAATGTGATGCTCATCATTGCAAAGTTACCAAAAAAATATGAATGAAAGAAGGATTGATAGAGAATAAATACAGAAAGACAAGAGGAATGATTTGAACTTCTGCAAAAGGCAAACCTTCATAAGTACAAATATAATCACTAATCTTATTATCGTCTAATGTTGACCAAAAAGATAACAGATTAGGAAAATAAAAAATTATCAGTTTTTGCCAACTAAACATGATGATCTTACTGGTTATGAGAAACTATACATGTTGTATGGTGTTGGTATTTGTGCAGAATCCAACCAAAATGAAAACCATGTCCCAGCAACTATCTGCACCAACCACAGAAAAAAGATAATCAAACAAAAAACTGTGAAGATATCTTTTAGATGGTGCAGGTGATGTGCAAAATTTTGTGCATGTCAATATTATGTGAGCATGAAGATAAAAATGCTACCTGCAAACCAAATTTTGCCCAGCCTGGTAAGCCACAATTCTGACTATTATTACAGCTTAGAAGGTCGTCAAATAACCCAATTGCTGCAAATGAAATGGTTCCTATTACAGCTCCAAATGCAGCAGTATTGTTGCCAGCCTTGACAGAAGCAACAGCAATAGCTACAGGTATGAAAAATAGCCCACCCATTATTGGGGTACCCTTTTTAGACCAGTGAGAAGTTGGGCCATCCTTCCTAATAATCTGATAAATCCTCATGGTATCAACTATAGGGACAAATAGAAATCCTGCAAGTGCTGATATAACTGCTGACAAAGTGAAAGGGTGTGTTAAGAAAAATGGTTCCAAGGGCATTCTGACAATCTGCCATGACCACCAATCAAAGAACAAAAGAAATCCAACAAGGAATGCCACCAAAGTCATGCTGATTAACATGCCCTTGCCCGTTCTGACATAAAGGATCAATACCAAGTCAATGATCAAGGAGAAAAGGTATTCACATATATTTCACAATAAAATGATTTGCAATCAACTGAAAAGATTGAGAATAATAACAAGAGACAATGGCCAACAATTTAAGTTGAATATATGGATTTTTTTTCACTGTATTATTTTCTGTGATGCCATATTTCCAATTATTGCAAGGTTGATAAAATCTTCAATCTTATTTGATAAAGGTCATACCACAACCCCCTCCTCCTTTGTATAACTAGTCCTAATTAATTCAATTAACCTAACTGCAAGATATAAGGATTTCTGTTTACAACGTCGATCGTCTAGCCTATTTTCTTTTGGTTTAACCACTATCAAAGTTACATTTACTGAATTACTGCATGTAAACTATATTGACGAAGTAGCTTCTCATCTTATACTCTTATTATTGCTTCAATAACTGATTGTGCATGTTATTTCTTATTTGCCTGACATGGAAACAAAGAGATCATTAATTGATGGGCAGTAAGGCTTTATGATATTGGAAAAAGAAAAACACTTCAAGAAAATACTTTCAGATACAAACTATACCTCCAATGAAACAAACGATCATAAATTACATAACAAAAAAGGCAGAAGGTGTGATGAAGAGCATCTAGAAAGGCCAGCCAAATAAGTAATGTGTTAGAATGGTCAAAATCACTTGAAAGAAAAAGAAACATGAGGTCCACTATGAAATCCAAATAACACCAAGTGACGCAACAAAACATGTTAACGATAACAAAAAAGAAATGACCGACTGATAATCTCCGATATTATATATAAAACACCTTCTCCTCCTCCGCCCTCGGAGGGTCGCGAACCGATGGGTCGCCACTGTCAAAGAAGGATCAGACGTTTCATAACGGTCCTTGTTTGAGGCCAACTCAACATCAGTAACAGTGGAGACAAGAAGGTCTGCATCATAATCTTCATCATCGCTGGAAGACATATACGATGTATTCTCTTCAGAAACTCCGTAGCCATCATCTACGAGCGTAGGGATACCCATCGAATCCTGCACCGTAGAACGTCCGTCAAAAACAAAACAATCCTTCGCTTAAAGATTCACAAACGAATATAATCTAATGCTAACAAAAAATTACCTCATCGAAAGAGAAAGAAGCCATTGCGACTAACAACTGCCGACGCTTGCGCATCCTGCCACCAGATACGGATCGACACGGCTACAAGGAAGACAAATAAGAATCGTATCGCGATGGCCCGAACAAATCAAGAACTCTAGGGCAAAAGAGAACAGGAAAAGATCGCTGGAAACTAACCTGAGAGATGGATCGGAACCGGGGAGGAGGGATCCAGGCTCGCGCCGACGAAGGCGCAGAGAGGAGGCATTTGGTCGGATGAACCCCTAGGCAGGCAGGACGGGGAGCCGCGGAGCACATTGGAGGGACGGTGCGGCGAGACCGAGAGGCGGGCGGGGGAAGGAGAAGGAAATTAATAAATGGAAATGACATCGGCAGAGAAAAGGCTTCGTCCCTTATTCTCTTGTTGGGCCGACCCAGGTCTATCCCGGTCTAATCCGGTCCAGGCCCCAGGTCTATCCGGACATGAGCGACCGGGGAGTATTAACAAATAATATTTAAAACTAAAAAAAATTTAAAATATTCCTTTAATTTTTTCGATTCAAATTGTGAATACGCATAGGCTTTCAATTAACACGAGCCAAATTGATTTCTGAAATTTCGTTTCGACCAGACGCCGGGTCAATTCCAACACAATTCAGGTCAAGAATCAACACAGCTTTGTTGCGAGAATCTTTCATCCATTAAATCAACCCTTTTAAATGCTATAATTATGTCAAAATAGTCCTTAAACTTTTCAATTTTATTATTAACTCTTTTAAATTGCCACCAAAATCACTACAATTTCTGCATTTCAAGGAATATTCCTGTGAACTATATGGTTCATGATAATCTTCTGTTTCCACCAAGTAGTTCACCGGAAGAGAAGACCCTCCAGAGTTGTAGTACTGAATGATGATCGAATTGCACTTGTCTACACTACAAAAGCTCCAATTTGATGTTTCACTTCAACAAATGATCAGTTTCTAAAGCTTTAGTTTGGTAAACATCCAAATTGTAGCATCATCAAATTTGCAGTTTGGCATGCGTTCCTTTTCATCTGTATCAGGGTTAGCAAGGAAGGGATGTACCTAATGTCAAAAAGCTCCAAACTACCCAATTATGACGCTGATGATCTGCATCTGATCCGTACAGGACAACAACTATAATAGTGCATCTTAATGCAATGATAACCATAACAGCCTAAGCAGTAGAAACTTGGAGCGTGCACAAGGTCCTATCCAACCTAGGCATCAATCATTCTACATTCATTGTTCCCACCATGAGTTTGACACCCAATTATTCAACAGGAAATGTCTTTTCGATCACAACTATCTCTACCTTTATGACCATTCACCAAGATCATCTCTTTTAACTCAACATAATACATATATTATTCCAAAAACAGTACAATGAAAGGGAATGGTAGAGACAATCCTACATGGTGCCCGAGCGTTTGCCAAGGACACTTAATCCTTAAAAAGATAAATTCCATTCATTCAAATTATCTACGCGTGGTCCTCCTATAAATCCACTCATCTCAGATAACTACAACAGCTCCCACCACACACATCTCCTTTGCAGTCTTACATACAACCTCCTCCACATTCTTTCCATAAAATTAATGTTCTGACTAATTTAGTAATGCAATCTGTAGCATCTCTACCTCCTAATGATTAGAGGAAAGAGAACTCCTTTCTTATGTTTCAACTTTTAACTTTGATACACAGACATAAAAAAGACAGCAATTTCAACCACATTATATATATGATACCATTTTGAGTACTCTTCCACACGATAGAAGACTACAAAACATCATAGAACAGCCATGCTACTCTCTTCCACAAGCTACTTGCAGCACTTCTGCGATAAGGGATTCCACTTGGATTGTGGAGAATTCAACTTACACAATGATCTTCTTCCCTCACTTGGAGCAACAATAAACCAAACAGTCTAGCTCAGGAAGCACATTATATCTCTAAACAATTTTCGGTACAGGTAAACTAACTCAACTCCCCTTGCTGTCTTCTATTTATGTTTTGAACAACTAGAGTATCAAGTTTTGTTTTTTCACTAACTATTTTTCAGTCTATGGGAGATGTTTCTGATGCTCTTGGTTCTCTACTCAGCCTGGATCTGCCCATTTGAGTTTGCATTTCTTCGGTACTTGCCAAGTACAATTTTCCTTGTGTAAAACATAGTCAACAGCACTTTTGCAATTGATATTGTACTCATATTCTTTGTCGCTTATGTCGACCACAAATCCTATCTCATTATCGATGATCTGAAGAGAATAGCAGCCAGGTTAGCATTTGACCCATACCTCTTATCTCCTCTCACAAACACTAATTTGTACTTATGTTGTCAAAATTATACATGAATCTTGTCCAACATTAAGCATATATACATGCTCTGTGAGCTTCACTCGAGCTGACTTTCACAGGTACCTATCCACCGGGTTCATCTTTGATGCATGCTCAGCATTTCCCTTCCAAACAATCAGATTCTTCTTCAGTAGACATGGCAATAGTCTTGGTTTCAAACTTCTTAGTATGCTTAGACTATGGCATTTGCGTCGTGTCAGTTCCATGTTTGCCAGGTTTATATCTTCTCCCATCTCTTAATACAAATAACGACCAATGAAAATAAATTATTTTGTTAATTTTTCTTACCTCAGACTTGAGAAGGACATTCGCCTCAATTATTTCTGGACACGGTGCACAAAACTCTTATCAGTAAGCTTTAAAATAGCTATTGATTCACTTGAGATTTTTTGCATGTTGCACTATTGCATGTTTTGAACCCTTGACACAGCATTTTTGTACTACTACAGGTAACACTTTTTGCAGTTCACTGTTCTGGATGCGTCAACTATTGATCGCTGACAGATACACAGATCCAAAAAGAACCTGGATAGGTGCAGTGATGCCAAATTTCAAGGAAGACAATCTATGGATCAGATATGTAACAGCAATATATTGGCCCATTACAACACTAACAACTACTGGTTATGGTGACTTGCATGCTGAAAACACAAGAGAAATGCTATTTGATATTTGTTACATGTTCATTAATCTGGGTTTGATAGCTTACCTAATTGGAAATATGACAAACCTCATAGTACATGGGACCAGTCGCACAAAGAACTTGTAAGTCCTATCCTCCCTAACTTTGTTGCAGCTCGGCCAATTTTCATGTCAGTAACCAATATACTAAAAAGCAATTAATTACATATATGTTAACTGAGGATTCAGATGTTTTGCTCTCAGAGGGACACCATCCAGGCTGCTTCTTGAGTTTGTATCAAGAAATAAACTCCAAAAGCATGTAAAAGACCAGATGATAACTCATATTTGTGTAAGGTTCAAGACAGAGGAACTCAAACAGCAAAAGACTCTAAGCAGTCTCCCTAAAGCCATTCAATCAAGCATAGCTGAGTATCTGTTCCTTCCTGCCGTTCAAAGAGTATACCTTTTCCAGGGAATCTCATTTAATCTCATTTTCCAATTGGTAGGTCCACCATCTAAAGAATTTAGAGCTTGATTATATTCCAAGCAATTTAAGTGAATGTGCTATGCTGATGAGACCAGTGTGAGATAATAGGTGACAGAAATGCAAGCTGAGTATTTTCCACCGAATGAAGATGTGATACTTCAGAACGAGATACCAACAGATCTACATATTATAGTATCAGGATCAGTAGTTGGTACTTAGTATAATGTGGTGTCTTTTGCACTGTAACACTAAAATGATTGTTTGAAGCCATTCTCAATAATAGAACTAACAGTTGGTTTACTAATTGCAGCTAACAGTTGGTTTACTAATTGCAGGAGATGAGAACATATTCAGATGGAACTGAAGAAGTAAGAGCAAAAGATTCTTTACCAATAATGCATTAGCATGTCGGCATTGATAATCTGTATGATTCGCTGCATTTCAGGTTCATGGGAAGGTAACTGAAGGGGAAGTATTTGGGGAAATAGGAGTTCTATGTAACATACCACAGCCATTCACTATAAGAATCAGTGAACTAGCACAAATTCTCAGACTTAACAGGTCCTCACTTTTCAACATTATTAGAGAAAACAAAGATGATGCAACTATTATCAAGAGAAATCTTTACCAAGTATGTTTAAATACTTAAGAACAAATTTAACAAAATATTGAAAATGATATCTCAGTATCTGCAGAAATAGTAGCTGATAGTGACAATCTTAAATCTTACAGAATTTGAAACTTTATGAAGAAGTATATCCTTGCATACATCAAAAAGACCCATAAGAGTTCCTAAAAGAATGGTTGGAAATAATAAACCATGAACGAGATGGGCATGACAAACCAGTTTGAAAAGCAGATAGCCCAGAACAGATGGGAGGATACCTACTATGTGAGGCACAAAATAACAAGAATATTGGCGTAGTTAAACAGCTTTCAACAGGTCAGGTCAATACAAAAGTAGGCCATGCAGATAACAGCACTAGCTTCCAAGGAGCTGCACAGAAAATGCACAATGAGACCGCTAAGATTCAAATGAAACAGAAAGCAACTATTGAGCAATCAATGGTACCATGTCGAGACGCCTCCGGAACATGATTGAGTTGATTACGACGGAACAGACTTGCAGAAGAGGATAAGGGTTCGAATTTCGGCGAAGCCAAGCAATATCCTCCTCCGTCGTAGTTAACTGCAGCTTCTCGATTTACCTCCTCACAGATGGTTGTGGGGCGGCTAGGGTGGCGGATTCCACCTTTTTGCAGAAGAGTTAGTTATTGCGGGACATACTTGCTGCAGTGGACAAGGGTTGAATCTCGACGAAGCTGAGATAATGTCCTCCTCTGTAGTGGCCAACGACAACTTCTCGATTTACTTCTTTACAGATGATCGTGAGGCCGACCGTGTGGAGCCGCTGAAGTGGCGGATTCCACCTTTATTATTGCAATGGTACATGTCGAGACACAAAGGTACAAACAAGAAACATGACAATAAAGAAACTCTTGAAATATTATCAAGTGATACTGATAGGATGAGTTTCACCAGAATTGATGAACTGAAATATGCTCAAGTGAAATTGCCTGACCATGAAGATATCTTTAAGAGACGTGTGAGAAGGGAGCCGCTATTTCGACATGGATATTCAAATATCATTGAAATGTCAATAAACTCTTGCTCACAAAGTGGAAGCTATTATTGTCCTAACAATGTCATGAAGCTAACAAGAAGACAAGTGGTCATTCACATGCGTTCTCTGAAGGAAAGATCTGCAAGGCAACCAAAAGCAAAGGTGATGAACTTACCTGAAACTGTAGAGGAACTCCTCAGAATTGGTGGCAAGTAAAGTTTGATCTTATTAAACACATAGCATATTCTAACCAATAAACTTGCATATGCTGCTGATTAGCTCACTATCGTTAGTGTTGAGATTATTACAAATTAACAACTAGCATGATAGGCAATTTTCCTTCTTTCTGGTCTCTCAAGTAAAACTCATAGATGAAGAGAAATAGAGATACAGGGCTGAGAAAGAAGCATAAATTATAATGAGCAACAAGTAATCTGTCATATATTTTCCATTGTTTTTAATCATGGCTTTTAAAAAATGAAGAAGATAAGTTTGTCGGCATCATCCTACCAAAGTGATCAATCAAGAAATGCAGAAATTGATGTTATAAGCATAATACGTGACGGGGACCATCTATATCTCATAGAGGCACAATAGAAATAGTGACAATGAAAGATAGCAAAAGTACAATGACAATGGCCGCCGTTTCCATGCTGAAAAATGAAGACTTTGAAGGTTTATGGTCACGATGAGATTATTGTTAGATATGCGTCCTCATTATTTTCTAATGATCAACATGCTTTGAGGATAAAAGAATGTGGCACTTTCTACATTGCATGTATCCTCCATGGTCAAAGTCAAAGAGGGCTCTTGCAGCAAGATCATGCAAAGAGAAGAGATATCAACTGTAGTGTTACGAGTGTGATAGTGTTCTAACATTCAACCCTAAAGCAAACCACGTCGATGGAAATCGATCGAAATAGTATGTGAGAGTGCGTGCGACAACATTAACTCAGATTCACCTCGAGAACTTCAACAATCAACCGCAAACACATCAGCTCGTTATTGTGAAGCCCAAATCAGCGGTAAAGAAGCCCTACGAACAAGGGGAAAAGTAAGAAGATTATTGACCTTTCAGTCGCCATCGCAATCGCCGTCGCCGTCCGGCTTCAGGTAGTTGAAGACGAAGTAGGACCAGAAAGCTCTCTCAATCTCCCATGGGCTTGACAAGGAGGCTTTATATATTAAAAAAATGAATTATATAAATTAAAATATTTAATTTTCTTTCAAATTCCAGCGCATTTTTGTTATTTAAATTAAAATTTTTATTTATATAATTCATTTTTTATCCGTAAAAAATAATTTTAAATATAAGATATCCAGAAAAATAATAAAATATCATTTAGATAAAATTTAAATAATAATAATAATATGCCGAAATTATTATTTATTAATGGATGTTGTTTAAACTTCGTCTACTCTCATGCACAATTGCACCTTCTTCGACACAGTTGCCATGGTGGCCTCGGCCAGCCCCGCTCTGGCGGCGATCCCTCTCCTCCCGCCTGCCGACGCCGTCGCTCACTTCCCCCGCGTCCCCGTCGTGGACCTCTCGCATCCCGGGGCCGGGGAAGCCATCGTGTCCGCCTGCCAAGAGTTCGGCTTCTTCAAGCTCGCCGGCCACGGCATTCCTTTGCATCTAATGCAACGTCTGGAGTCCGCCACGCTCGAGTTCTTCCACTCCCCGCAGGCCGAAAAGGACAAGGCCAGCTCCGCCGACCCCTTCGGCTACGGGAACAAGCGAATTGGACCCAACGGCGACGTCGGTTGGCTGGAGTACCTCCTCTTCCCCGTGGCCGGAGACGACCCCTTCGCTCTCTCTCCCATGGCCACCTCTTTCCGGTGGGATAGAATAATTACCATCATTTGCACGTAAAGCAGCACTTAATTCCTCACAGCTAACTTCTTCATGGCTACTCTGTTTCAGCTCTGCTTTGCTGGAGTACTCGCAGAGAGTGAAAGAACTAGCTCGCGAGGTGCTGGAATTAATGGCGGAGGGACTAAATTGCAACGACAGGACGGTTTTCAGTAACCTGGTGATGGGCGAGCAAAGCGAAGGAATCATCAGGCTCAATCACTACCCGGAGTTCCCTCGACCGGAGAAGCAGGTCGATCGTAGCTTGACAGGGTTCGGAGAGCACACGGACCCGCAAGTGATCTCTGTTCTTCGGTCCAACGACAGCGCAGGTCTACAGATCGCCCTCAAGGACGGGAGCTGGGTCTCCGTCCCGCCGGACCACCAGTCCTTCTTCATCATCGTCGGCGACTCTCTTCAGGTATATAAATCACCATCGTTGCCCCACCGAAAGCAACATCACATATATATCAGTGCGTATTCACTCCCATTCTCAGGTGCTGACGAACGGGAGGTTGAGGAGCGTGAGGCACAGGGTGATGGCCGACGGCGCGAAGTGCCGGGTGTCGATGATCTACTTCTTGGGGGTCGCTCCGGGAGAGAAGATCGCGCCATTGGGGGCGGTGATGGGGGAGGGGGAGCAGAGCAAGTACAGGGAGTTCACGTGGAACGAGTATAAGAAGGCTGCATGCAGAACGAGGCTGGGGGACGACAGGCTGGGGCAGTTCGAGAAGTAGCAAGGCCTCTGCATGATGATGCATGGATGGATGATCATGAAACAACGAATGTATAATTAATGTGAAGGTCCTTCCTTTCTACGATTTAAGGGTAATTAATCTTAATCATTCATTAGGGCATCCAGCATGGGGATATTTTATCCAAATATTTGTGGTCTCCACGTCCACATCATCAACCAAATATCTCCTTTCTCAAATATTCCAACTTCCACAATCAAATATCCCACAAATCAAATATTTATGGGTCCCACCTATTCTCATTATCTCACTTTCAAATATCCCAACCAAGTAACGGCTAGTTTACAACGAAATCTGGTTTAGCCGCCTGCTGATCACCCTGCTGATCGACCAGGTGGTCGATCAGATCAGCTTGCCCAGCCTCTCTAGCCTCTTTTTTTTTTAATTTACTTTTAATTATTATATATAATTTTTTATAATAAAGTATTTG